>CM035434.1:66635367-66672867 GCA_020310875.1 Ceratopteris richardii
ACTTGAGACACATGTCACCTCTTTCCTAGCTAGAAAGGAAAGGTAAACATCTACTCTTCTAATAGACATGGCTAGGAAGGATGTCCCTTTTCCTAGAAAACATAAAGGAGAGAGTTCTAGGGAAGCTCCCCTCCTGAAAGACCTTAAGCCACCTACTTCTATGGGGGATGACCTTGATAGAAGTAAGGATGCAATCTACACATTTTTGCAAAAGTGGATTGACTTGCATCAACTAAAAGGCACCCCACCTGAGTATCGTGTGCTAGATGCGAGTCTCTCACTTGCCCCATGCGCTTACAAATGGTGGATGAGTCTCAAGGAGGAAAACTCTATCCCCATAAACTAGGCTCAATTTGAAACTCTTTACTTGAAAGAGTTTCTGTCTGATAATGAGGGAGAGAGGAATTGGGATGAGTGGGATAGGATCACTCAGAGAGGTAGACCGTTGGTGGTCTACATATCCCACTATAGGGAGATCATTTTGAAACTTAAGGGAATGGATGACTTTTAGAAAACAATAGGGTTTGTTAGGGGCTTAGATAAAGCCATCAAGAGAGGGGTAAGAAAGAATATGCCTAAGATGTTTGAGGAGGTGGTCAAGCACACCCAAATATATGAGGACCATAACCGTGCTTAGTATACTCCTATGGAGACAGATCAACCCCTCAAACCTCTTAGCACAACTAAGTTCAAGAAGAAAGTGTCAATGGGGAAAAACAAAATCTTTATTACTAAACAAAGATCACAAGGGCCTAGATTACCCATAGAGTAGTTTGAGAGGGCCAAGAGAGAGAATTTATGCTTTAGGTGTTTGTCTCCTAGCCATTCATAGTGGAACTGTCCACTCAAGGAGGGGGAAGAGAAAAAGAGAGGACTAGAGAGTAGTATGGCCCCTGATAAGGGAAAAAAGGCTATTCACCTAGTGCAGACACTTCCTATTCATGGCAGCTCTAGTTGCAAGGGAGTGGAGGTGATGCACATGGATACTGAGCACACTTGTTGTTTGACATAGTCATTGTGGTCACCTCAATTTGGACCACATGACTTGGTTAAAATTCATGGTAGTGTGCATGGGACTCAAGCAAGAGTCATGATAGATGAATCTGCTACTCATAACTTCATTAACTATGCTCTAGTCATGATAGATTACATAAATACATAGTATCTATGATGCAAGGGGAGGACAAGAGGATATGGGATACTATACTGACCATATGGATCTCCAAATCATGAATATGGAGAGGAAAAAACATTGAATTAGAAAGAGAGTGGCTATGGGGGGTTGGAAGACACACTTAAATGCAGTTATCAAAACAACACATTTGAGTTTGAAAGAAATGGAAGTAAACTTTGTATATAGGGAGAGATAGAGATGTACCTAGTGCACCTCTCATCTCATCTTTAGGGTTGTATAGTCTTTGTCATTTTCAAGATGTACAAGAGATCTTTTTGTTGTATAGTCACGATTTTGAGCATTGTACAAACATTTCATCTTATGTAGGACGTTTTACTATTCTTTCTTGCAAGAGTGTCGTTAAAGGTCTTCAAGCTCTTATGTTTGAATTTAGAGATGTTTTTCCCACTGACTTACCTAGAGGCCTACCACCTGAGAGAGGGGACATTGACCATGCTATTGAGGTAGTTACTAACACTAACCCTATTTGTAAGCCACCTTATAGGCTTAGTGTTTCTCAGCGTGAGGAGGTTGAGAGGCAATTACAAGACTATTTAGATAAGGGATTCATTAGACCTAGTAACTCATCTTGGGCATCACCAATGCTCATGGTTAAGAAGAAGGACGGCTCTATGAGATTATGCATAGGCTATACTAAACAAGGTAACTATCAAAAATATGTTTCCAATGCCTAGGTTGGAAGACCTATTTGATCAGTTACATTAAGCTAGGTACTATACCAAGCTTGACCTTAGACCATGTTATCATCAGATTAGGATTAGGATAGAGGATGTCCCTAAAACTACATTCACGATTAGATATGGGCACTATGAGTTCTTGGTGATGCCTCTTGGTCTAACCAATGCTCCTGCCACTTTCATGAAGCTCATGAATAGTGTATTATGGCCTTATCTAGGGCAATTTATAGTAGATTTCCTAGATGATATTTTGATCTATAGTAGATAAGATAAGGAGCACTTGGAACACTTGAGAAAAGTATTCCAAGTGTTAAGGGAAAATTCACTCTTTGTTAAAGAGTCAAAGTGTGAATTTCTCAAAACAGAGGTTAGATACCTTGGGCATATATTCTCCCAAAATGGAATCTAGATAGATCTAGAAAAAGTAAGGGCTATCATGAAATGGGCACATCCCAAGAACCTGGAAGAGCTATAGATCTTCCTAGGTTTATCAGCATTCTATTGAAGATTCATTAACAATTATGCCAAAATTGCTATCCCGATGATGGAACAACTTAAAGGGAAAGGAAAAGCCTTTTATTGGGGAGATGAGCAGAAGCAAAGTATGGAGAAATTGAAAGTACCAATTTCTACAGCTCCACTTTTACAGATAATAGATCCCAATAAACCCTTTGGTTGAGGTAGACATGAGTGCTTTTTCTATAGGAGTAATTTTAGTTCAAGATGGTCAACTAGTAGACTTTGAGAGTAAGAAAATAGAACCAAATCAAAAAAATTACTCCATCTATGAGAAGGAGTTGTATGCAATTATCCATGCTTTGAAGAAGTGGCATCATTATCTACATGGTTCCAAAGTCACGATAATGTTTGATCAAGAGAGCATTAAGTGGCTCTCTAATCAAACAAACCTTAAAGTTCATAAGGCCTGATGGGAAGAGACCTCTTAGGAGTTTGATTATGAGCTTAGGTATAGGAAGGGAAAGTTTAATGTGGTGGCTGATTCACTTAGCCTCATGCCTATGCTCAATGGACTGAGTTTTACTCAGCTCACTAGTGAGCTACTTGAGTCCATTAGAGGGAAACGTAGTCTTGATCCTTTATATTCTAAGATTTGGGAAGCCATAGAGAATGGAGATTGTGATATACGGGTTTCTAGTGAGGATGAAGTATCGATGGGTACTCAAGAAGGATTCAAGTGGAAGAATTACAGTGTCCATGATGGATATTTATTATATAAAGGTAAGGTGTGTGTCCCTAAAGACCCTCAGATGAGACAACACATTTTTTATGAGTGTCATGATACACCTAGTGTGGGACACTCAAGAGTTAACAAGACTTAATTTTCTGTTATGAGGCAGTTTTGCTGGCCTAGACTTCATAAGGATGTCCTAGAGTATGTGCTTAAGTGCACTAAATGCCAGATGAATAAAGTTGAAAGGTTGAGGATTGGAGGACTACTCCACCCATTGGATATTCCCAATGGGAAGTGGGAGAGTATCTCCATGGATTTCATGGTTGGATTACCTAACACAGAGAGGGCACATCTCTCTCTGGGTAATTGTGGATAGGTTAACCAAAATGGCTAGGTTTATCTACACACATACTATAGTGAAGACACCTAAGTTGGATAGACTTTTTGTAGAGAATCTATACTGGTTATATGGTCTTCCCTTAGACATAGTTTTTGATTGGGATAGAAAGTTTCCTCATCACTTCTAGAGAGTAGCCTTCAAAAAGTTATATTCTTCGAGCATGTGTGAAGGAAAGGAAAACTAATTGGGAAGAGTACTTACCTATAGTAGATCTTTCATATAATAGTTCCATGCACTCTTCCACTGGGCATAGTCCATTCATGCTTATGTATGGGTTTCAACCAAGAGTCCCTTATGCAGTAGGATTGCAAAATGAGAAGGTTCAAGCTACAAAGGACTTCTTGGAAGAGATAAACGATATGCTTAGGCTTGCTAAGGATAGTATTAGGAGAGCTCAGGATAGGGCTAGAGGCTATGCTGACCCTCAAAGGAGAGACATCAACTTCGAGGTAGGAGAGCAAGCCTATCTTAGAGTTCCACCTAGATCTGAAACCATGAAGATGGGACCTTGTCCAAACTATCTCATAGGTATGTGGACCCTTCCCAATACTTAAGAGAATAGTTAAGATGGATTACTAGCTCCAACTTCCAGAGAAGATTCAGGTCCATCCACTATTTCATGTTAGTCACCTTAAGAAAAGGCTGGGTGAATTTGACAACCTCATTCCAGATAGTGAGGTAGTAGAGCCTATTTCTATTCAATCTATTCCACATGAGCTGAAGAGCATACTACACACTCGAGAAAAACGGACAAGAAGTCACATATACAAAGAGTTTCTAGTAAAGTGGAAAGATAGTTCAAAGGATAGTGCTACATGGGAGTGGGTTAGCACCCTTCAGAGATGGTTTCCTAGCTTTAGATTACGTTCCCAAGATTTCTCTTAAGGGGAAGGACATGGGGATATAGTGGGAGTGTTGCTTCTATTAATTTTCTCTTTCTGTCAGACCTTCCAATACCATTTTTTAGGACAAAAATGGAATTAAGGGAAAGGAAATGTAACATGGGGTACTCTAGAGGAAGAGGTGTGAACAATATGAGCACACAGGCTTGGGTGGCAGAAGATAGCAAGGATCTCCGTGTTTTTTTAAGTCAATAGCCGGTAAGCCTTTGTCATCACTTCTTTGGACCTATGCCACACTTCTACTCCAAAAAGATGAGGGAATTCATAAAAGTCGATCTAAGAAAGCTCAACCTAGAAGAACAACACAAGGCAACTTTTTCCACTGAGTGGGGCTATGCCTTTTGTTTGATTCCATTTTGGCTCAAAATTACACTGATCAACTTTTAGAGGTTGATGTACCATGTTTTTAAGTAATCCCTATGAAAGACTTTGGAAGCCTATGTGGATGATATATGCACACATTCCACACATGAGAAAGGATCACATAGTTGAGCTTGAATAAATGTTTGAGAGGTGTTGAGAGTATCAATTGTGCCTTAACCCAAAGAAATGCATATTTATGGTATGGCAGGGTAAGATTTTAGATCACATTATTTCAAAAATGGTAAACCAATTGATGAAAATAAGATTAGATCCATTGTAGAATATGAAAGAGGTACAAGTCTTTATAAGACATTGTGGATACTACATATGTATTATCCACATGTATGTCATCATAGTAAAGCCTCTTTACAATCTATGAACTAAATTTCAATGAAATGAAGAGTGTGAGACTTCCTTGTTAGAGCTTAATAAATGTTTGTGATTAGCCCCTATATTGAGAACTTCATGTGAGAACAAGCCACTCCATGTTCAATGTGTGGATGCATCCAACTGTGGTATTGGATCTGTACTATCACAACCCATTGGAGAAGAAAACCTAGATCTACCCATAGCTTACACTAGTAGACAATTCAACGCTACAAAAAGGATCTATTCAACGACCAAATGTGAGGGATTAGTGATGATTTATTTGGTAAAGAAATTCAAACACTATCTTTTTGCCAACAAGCTTAAGATCTTTACTAATCATCACACCCTACTTTATTTGGTTGATAATCCATGCAATGTAGGATTTATATTAAAAAGGTTTCCCTTACTAATGGAATATGAATTTGAAGTGGTAGTAAAAAAAGGTAAAAGCCCTCTATGGTCGACCATCTTTCTTGACTCACTTTGGGAGAATCCATGCAAGGTGTGTTTAATGAACTTCTAGATGCCTCTTTCTTCAATGTAAAATTAGTTCCTAAACAGACCCAGATATTAGTGCTAATCTTGACTTTTGGACCCCTACATAAAAATGTGAAGACCAAAAAATGAGACATGTGTTGGATCTATTAACAGAAGCTTAAGAAAGACTAAAAAACGAGGACATGAGAATGTTGTGTGTGCAACTTGCATCCCATCCTTTATATCCTTTTGCACCCAAAATAGCAATGATCTAGAATGCTATAGTGTGGACATGTGGCCATCATGCACATTCATTCCCATTACTCTTTGGGTACCTTAGGATATCCCCCAAGCTAGGGACCTTGGCTATGCTTTGCCCTTGTCCCACACACACATGTGGTCTCAAAAAACCTATGTCTAACACTCTCTTCCCCTTCTAAAGATCATTTTCCTCAATGAATAATGAAGGAAAGTGCTTACAAACTAGAGCTTCTGATTCCCAAGTAGAGTTTGTAAGTGGTAATATTCTCTAGGCTACTAGATACTCTTGAATGACATATTCTCTCAACCATTTCTATCTTAGATCATCCTATCTAGAGAATGATCTATGTTGTTTTTTTGTGGAGAGAAATAATAAACCCTATTGGATTATCCTCCCTAAAAATATACTTTCTAAGTTTACTAACATAAAACACTAGATGGACTATGCAATGTCAATGAATCTCTAATTGGTATGCAACATCACCTAGCTTTTTAACTATCTTTCAAGGTCCACAAAACCTTGTTAAAATCTTAGTGCACCTCCTTGTGGATTGTGAAGTTGGTCTACTCGACACTTGAAGAAAAAATATATCTCCTTCTTCAAAGATTCTAGGAGATCACTTCTTGTCAATTTATTCTTTTGCCCTATAAGATGCTTGCTATGTCTTGGCTTTAGCTATTTCCAAATTTCCTTAGATATTTTCTACGAACTCCAAATCATTAGGACATTTCTTTGGCATTGCTATGGTACTCAGAGCAATGGGATTCATGCCATGATTCATCTCAAAAGGAGACATTCCCATCATTTTATGAGGTCTATTATTATAAGCAAGCTCTACTAATGGCAAGTAACTATCACAATTTGTCTATCACTCAAACACATATGCCCTCGACATGCCATCTAGAATCTAATTTACTCTCTTGTTCTGACCATCTGTCTATGGATGGTCACCAATACTCATTTTTCAATGACACTTTGAGCTTTCCAGTCAAACTTCAAGAAGTGTCTTGTGAATTTAACATCCCTATTTGAGACTATGGATATCGGTAACCGATGACAATTGAAGCCATGATGGATAAATAGCTCTACTACCTATGGAGCTTCAAATTTCTTCTATGTGGGTATGAAGTGATCCATCTTCCTCAATTTATCTACCACTACTAGTGTAAGTACTTGAAAAACTTGAATAGTAGAAATCTGATGATGAAAAATGTTGAGTAACGAGTACAAGACCTGCCCCTTTTCTATTGGATACTCTAATACACCTTATACGACTCACATTTATGCAATCAAACAACTTATGTTCTTTGGAAAGTCACTAAGAAAATTTTGATTCAAAACAATTTTGCTCATAAGCTAGTTCATGGAACTTGCTATTTATGGATTATTCATTCATCTTCTAATGCTTAATGCTCCCAGATTGATTACAAATGGCTAAATTCCCCTTAGTGGTGGCATATAGGGTTAAATAGAGTTTAAGCGGAAGAAGAAGACTTATAGGCAAGGCTTCACTTAATTATAAGTTTAGCAATTACTAGGTGTATCCCCAACTTTTAAAGAATGTGAAGAGATTGACCTTGAGAGCTTGAATGCTATGTATCTAACAATCTAAAAAATAAAATGATACCAAAACTTGTATAATAATAATAATTATACCTATCAAATGAGTGCTTATGCATAGCCATTGGATATTTGAAGAGTGAGAACCAACCTCTACAAGTCAGTATACTTTGGGGAGATGATGAAGAGAAGAAAGCAATAAGCAAGAAGATAATGAAAAACGTGTTGTGTATTCCTCCAACGTATTGTACAAGTCCTTGTGAGTCTTTATATATACTCTTTCTATTTTCCATGACTCCTTTACAATGATTTTGAATTCGAAATATCTCATGGGATCAGTTGTTGTGATCAAAAGTATCTTTTCCTATAATCTAGAAAAGTAGAGAATCAAGTTTCAAACTTGATTTTGGTAGTTTATTGATCACCACTTCTCTTCACTCCTCAAGCCATTGAGGGCTACTTGGATCATGTCTTCCTCTTCTATCTTGCATCCAACTGATGCTAGCTGAGCTTGAAGCTCCTTGATCTTCAATCTATACTCACTAATGCTTTGGTTTGAGCTTTTCTTCATATTGTTGAGATCGTTCTTGATTTGCATCCTTTGAGACCTTGTTGAGGTAGTATACAACTTCTCCAATGCTTCCCAAACTTCCTTGGATGTCTCTAGGCTTGCACATGACCAATCATAGTGTTAGAAATAACTTGTGAAATGAGGAACATCACCCTTCAATTCCTCTCTTCCTAGTCAGCCAATTGTCTCCTTTGTGTTGGAGTAATGTTGGGATCTTGAAGGTCCACTATTAACTAAACTCCATAAAACTTTACCTTTAAAGTAATTTTTCATTCTATACCTCCAACACTGAAAATTATCTTTATGTAACTTCTCAACTTGTTGTCCTAAATTAGCCATCGAAGACTTCCAAGTTTAAAGTTTACCTCAGTTATGTTTCAACGCTCTATGTTGACTTTATGAAGCTCCCCCTTGATTTGTAGCTTCTATTTTGCTTTACTTCAGCTCAAATCCTTTGCCTCTTCAAGCTCCAATGCTCTATTGTTGAGATTTGATACCAACTATTGGAGAATTCCTCTCGTATGTGCAACAAAAAGTGTAGAAGAACTTTTGAGGATCAAGTTTGTTACCTACAGCTGAACCTTATAATGAAAAATAGAATTAATTGAAAAATACAATGAACTTGAAACTTTGGTCACTCAAACTAGAAACAAATATTTCAAATGAGCTATCAAAAACTCAATTTGGATTAGTTTTGGTTTGGCAACTCTTTGCCTATCCACTCAGTTAGGCTGAAAACTAGACTTCACTAAAAATTGAATAACTCATAGAGCATGGTGAATCTCATAAAACTGTTTTAGATAGAGGAAGTCCACAAAATAAGCTTTCCAAGGAATTTTTAAATTATAAAAATGGATTGAGATATATGACTCTTACAATCAAGCTACCCAAAAATTGGTATGCAGTTGGACATAGTGTGTGAGACTGTAGTAAACGAAATAACTAAAACCAAATGAACTAACTACAAGGGGACTTCATCACCTTCTTCCTCTATTCTTGAGTTTCCTCCCTTTCCTCATTTATAGCCAAGTGACTACAAGCTCTCATGATGATTTTGAGAGCTCTTCTCCATAACTCCTCCACTACTTTGAGGCCACTCTTCTCTTCCGATTCAGCTTTTGGATTTGATTCTCTTTTGGCCTCCACTACTTGCTAAGGTAAATGCTTTCATTTTTCATTTTTGTATTTGTCTTCTTTTTGAAGAAAATCCTTTTTGCGAAATGTATATGATCTTGCTTCTTTATTTTTAATAGGGTTTCTCCAAGTCAAATAGAAGAGCAACAATGCCTACAACATGTTTTGAACAACCAAAATCTATGTAGAACAAATGTTCATCTTCTTTACCTTCTTTATGATTCAAATTCATTAGGAGTAATGACTAGTTGTTGAAGTCCCTTGTGTTGTAGTTTCTATTGTTGTTATTATAGTTCTGTTTCTTGATCCCCACATTAAAACTAGCACAAGAGTATCAATGGGAAGGAGAAAAATGATCTTCGAGGATTATGGATCTAGAACCCTTAAGAGAGATGAGATTATGTGCAACAGCAATATATATATATATCTAATAATAGGCAAAAGGATTATTTTGATGCTCATATTAAGAAGAAATGCTTAAAATCTGGAGACTTGGTATTATTTTACATGTTGAAGAAACATGCCCATAAATTGGAAAAATGCAAATATGGACCCATGGTCATTAATAGAATTTCCACGAGATATGTTGCTCAATTGTCAATGCTAGAAGGTGAAGTATTACCAAGCTACATTAGTGGATGTAGATTTAGGCTCTAGCAAGAACCCTTAACTGATCAGATGCTCGGATGATTAAATCATGCCAAGTTGAACCTCACAATCACTAAAGCGGGCTCAAAACGCCCTAAAAAATGAAGCAGATCTAGATGAAGAAAGGAGATTCATCAGTTGTTCCACCAAATAAGAACATGTATACCATGCATCGGTTGAATTTCATACTCATTTTGAGCCATATTTTGTAATAAATGTTCACCTATATTTTTTCATAAATAATTTTCCATATTTCAGTTCCAACCATTTTTGGCTGAAACATTTCAACCATGTTGGCAAAAAATTATCTACATTTTCAGCTCTATTTTTCTAGAATTTTCCAGCCCTTTGAGCCTTAGTTTTCTGGTTTACATGGCCATAGTCAAGCCGGCAACTTTGGAACAAAGGCACAAGTGTATCGAACACATCTTATGAGCTAACTATTGGCCATTTTTTCAATTCAATAGAGGGAAAATTGAATTTTTAGCAAATACCACATCTCAACTCACAATAGCTATGTTCATCAATAGATGGTACAAATGATATTCCTTATGTTCAACACTATAACCAACAAATATACATTTCTTTGCCTTGTCGTCAAGTTTGTGATGTTGTTGTCATAGCATAAGAGTATATGACAAACAACCAAACATGTGCATATTGTAAGATAATAGTTATGCAATATAACATAGGAGAAGTAGTAGAGAAGATAACAGATATAGGAGAATCTCAACAATTTTCTACTAACAACAAGTACAAAGATGATGGTGTTGTCCACTCCTGCGCTCTCAAGGTATAGCTTAAATGGTGATCTAGACAACTCCAGATAGGGAGATAAAAGGTAGAGGTATGCTAGCTCAATTCGATGTCTCAGGTAGTGCAGAAGACATGTATATATAGGATCATGGGTGGCCTTCCGTGGATGGCTATACATGGGTGGTAGAGCATGGGTGGCCACCGCCCGCATAATTTCCATACATGGCTTAGGCCGGTTGAACTGACTTAACAAATATAAATTATTTTTTACTCCGATAGGGAATATTCCCTTTATCGTCGCATTGGGGGTGCTGCCCCCGGACCCCCACCAAGGGTCCCGTCGGCCCCCTTGGACCCCGAGTTGGGGCTGCTCACGGCTACCTCGGACCCCACAATTGGGGACCCTGGTAACTCCCTTTCCTTACAATACCTTACATGGTCCAATATGACCTTCATCAAACATGCAAGTTGGGATTCCCATCAATACGGTAATGCATGCTTGGCTTCTCCTCATAATGGGGGCCTTACAAAATGTGCATACAATCATGAGGGGTAGACATTGATCATATACTAACACATATGACTAACCATAGGTTTATGTCCATTCTAAGCCTCATAAAGAGTGATGACTCTCAATGCTTTGTAGGGTAGCGATTCAACACATAGTTTTCACACATGATGGCTCCCATCCAAAAATTGTCGGGAAGGTGCTTTCCTTTGACCATACATCATGCCATTTCAAGGAGTATTTTATTTTATGCTTGGAAACACCTTTTTGCTGAGATGTATATGGCACCATACATTGTTGTGGAATTCCTCTTCCACAAAGAAAAGCATTAAACTCATGTGACATGTATTCACCACCACGATCCGTGCATAGATTCAAAAGTTTGTTTGAAGAAAAATTTTTAGCCATAGCTAAAACTGATTTGAAACAAGAAAATACCTCATTCTTTGCTTTCAGAGGATACAACCATGTGTGGTGAGTAGCATCATCAATGAAAGTAACAGAAAATATACATGCTTCCCAAAAGAGGGAGTCTTGATGGGACCACATACATCACCATGAAGAAGCTGCAAATTTCTTGTAGTGTGTGTATGACTATCTTTTGGAAAAGAAGTAGGATGCACTTTTCCAAGAATACAACCTTTGCATGCATGCTTTTCAATGGACTCAAGTGTTGTAAAACCAATAACCATGTCCTTTGTTTGCACCAAAACAAACATGTCAAAGCTCCATTTTAGTCATGGAAGAACTATGAGAAAACCAAGGCATTTGAGGCAGCCCTCTTGTATGTATCCAAACAATACAAACCATTACATGATGTGCCAGACATCGCGATAATATCACCATTGCTGAAATCATGAACCATACACTTATCATCAACAAAGTGTACATGAATTCCAGCTTTGGCAATCAAAGGAACTAAAATTAAGTTCTTGTTTATACCAACTATATACAATGCATTTTTCAAGAGAATCACACCTTCATTTGTAGCCATAAGCTCAATTTCTCCTCCTCCAATGATTGGATAGGAGACATTTTTTGCACACACCACATTCCCTCATTTGGGTTCTTTCAAAGATGCAAAAAAACTTTTGCATGAATTTATGTGCTTTGGAGCACCACTATCAAAGAACCAATCCGAATCAGCCTCATTCATAACCATACATTTAGAATGCAACGATACATCATAATGACATGTAATAATAGATGCTCAAAAATCTTGAGCCATGGTTTCATCATTCTTTTCATTTGAAGATTTTTTAGCAATAGACGTGTCGGATTCCTTCTTTTTTTCATTGTGCTTAAGAAGCTCTCTACACTCATCAATAATATGACCAACCTTTCAGAAATATTTGCATCTCTTCTTCTTTTGAAAATTAGCATCATTAGAGGAATGAGTGGAAGAGGAAGGTTGAGATTTTGGTTTTGATGAACCCAAAGTTGAACCATACTTGCTTTTGCCTTTTTGTGAGATAGCAAGTGTTAGTATATGATCAATGTCACCCCCCCATGATTGTATGTACTAATGCACATTTTGTAAGGCCCCCATTATGAGGAGAAGCCAAGCGTGCATTACCCAATTGATGGGAATCCCAAATTGCATGTTGGATGAAGGTCATATTGGACCATGTAAGGTAATGTAAGGGAAGGGAGTTACCAGGGTCCCCAATTGTGGGGTCTGGGGTAGTGGGGAGCAGCCCCGATTGGGGGTCCAAGGGGGCGAGGGGGCCCCCTGGCTGGAGGGTCCCAAGGGGCCAATCAGCCCCTTGGTGGAGGTCTAGGGGAAACATCCCCGATGCGAGAGTAAAGGGAATATTCCCTCTCGGAGTCAAAAATCATTTATATTTGTTAGGTCGATTTAACCGACCTAAGCCATGTATGGCAACTACGTGAGCGACGGCTGCCCATGCTCTACCACCCATGTATAGCCTTCTGTGTAAGGCCACCCATTATCCTATATATGCATGACTTATACACTACCTGAGACATTGAATCGAGCCAGCATAACTCTACCTTGTAACTGCCTATCTAGAGTTTTCTAGATCACCATTTAAGCTCTACATTGAGAGCGCATAGGTGGACAATGCCATCCTCTTTGTACTTGTTGTTAGTAGAAAATTGTTGAGATTCTCCTATATCCATTATCTTCTCTACTACTGCTCTTGTGTTATATTGTGTAACTATTGTCTTAGATGGTATCAGAGCCGCAAGGTTCGAATAGCTTGAGAAGTATCACTATTTTAGCCTACTAGTGGACTAGGATATCAATAGATTATTCAAGTGATTACATGACGGCTTCATCATCAAACACTGGTCTTGGTGCTCCAACTAATGTTACTGCTACACCTATTCGAATTCATCCACCTGCATTCACTGAAGGGAAACTCGATGGAACCAACTATACACCTTGGAAGTTCAAATTTTTTGCAATTTTGGACTCCTATGAATTACTTGACACTGTCAAGGGACCGATGGGATTAGATCTAGAGCCTATACCAGCTGAAGATTGAGCAAATTCAAGATTGATGATTCAGCTAGACCCAGATCTTCTACGAGCTTGGAAGAGGTGGAATGTTGATGCATCATGTGCAATTGTCACTAGTGTAACTGATTTTCTGCTTACTTTAGTTCAACATACTACTAAAGCACATGCGGCTTGGGGCATATTGGCTCAACAATATGAGAACAAGAACCATACTAGGATACTAAATCTAGAAAACCAGTTGTCAAATGAAAAGCATCTTGATTTTGAAAAGGCTGATGATTTTATTAAATGAATAAAACATCTACAAGATCAATTGACTCTAGTTGGTGTTGTCATAACACTAGAAGAGCTGGCTCAAAGGTGTGTGCCTATTATTCCAAAAAAGTATGATAGATTAGTAAGATCCCTTAACACTGAGGTAAGACCTACTCCTCTTACATTTCAAGAGTTTTGTGCTATGCTCTTAGAAGAGGAGATGTGGTTGAAGAATTGGCAAAGTAAAAGTGATGCTTCATTCGCAACCAATGCAAAAGGAAAAGGCTCTTCTGATGGATCAAAGAAGAAGCCAAAGAAGAAAACGCTCACAGCAAGTTGCTTCTATTGTGAAAAGAAAGGCCATGCCATCAAGGATTACATAAAGAAGCAAGTTGATGAACTAAATGGGACTATAAAATCATCTAGGAAGAACAAAGAGTCTGCAAACAACAAAAAGTTGGAACTATGGATAGCTATTGAAGACCTATGCTCATCTGCTCAAGCTCATGTTGATGAACCATGGATTTTAGATAGTGGAGCTTCTCCCCATATGACCAACAAAAAGGATTGGTATAGTCCCCTAGTGCCTCTATAGGAATCCATCAATGTAGTGGTGGGAAATGACTCGAAGTGTCCAACGGAAGGAACTGGAACCATCTCTTTTATCACTTCTTGAGGTGTTGAGAAAAATTTATTTGATGTTCTGTATGTACCTATACTTAAAAGAAATCTTTTTCTTCAATAACAGATCATGGACGCAAAGATCACTTCAATAAGAGTGGTGCAAAAATCATGAATTCATCAAGTAATGTAGTAGGAAAAGGCATGAGACATGATAACTTATATGAAGGTGCCTTAACTGCTACAAATGATAAGGATGTAAGCAGGTTATGGCACCAATGATTTGGGCATCTTGAATTTGCAGTTTTGAAGGAGATGCAAAGAACAGGGATGGTTGCTCATTTGCCTACATTTTCAGAGTTGTAGGAACCTTGTGAAGCTTGTATGATGGGCAAACAACAACGAAATGCATTTCCACGAGAGACAAGCAATTGAGTTCAAGCTCCTCTAGAGTTGGTACATGTTGATCTCTGTGGTAAGATGTCTACACCTGCTTTAGGAGGATCTTTCTACTTTTTTCTATTAGTTGATGATTATAGTAGAAAGGTGTGGATTTATTTCATTCGAGAGAAGGATTATACTTTTGAAAATCTTAAAACATGGCATAAGTATCTGGAAAATGATTTGGGCAAGAAATTGAAGAAAATCAGAATAGATAGAGGAGGTGAATTCTTGTCAACAAAATTCAATAACTACTGTAAGGAGCATGGTGTGAAAAGGAAACTTACCACAGCTCATACACCTCAACAAAATGGCATTGTTGAGCATAGGAACACGATAGTGGTTGAAATGGCTCGTTGTATGTTAAAGGCTCAAGACATGCCTCATTCATTCTCGATAGAAGGAGTCAGTACAGTAGTCTGCATCCTCAATGGAAGCTACACGAAATCATTGAAGGGGATGACTCCTCAAGAAGCATATTCTAGTAAAGCCTTCAGTTTTGCATTTTAGAATTTTTGGTTGTTTCTATTATGCACATATTCCTAATTCAACAAGATCAAAGTTGGATTCAAAAAGCAAAAAGTTTCTCTTCCTAGGATATAGTGGAGTCTAAAGCATACAAGTTGTGGGATCCTGAGGCAAGGAAGATTTTTTACAGCCAAGGTGTGGTGTTTGATGAACAACCACACTTAGTAGAAGATCTCATCAAGTATTGCAAGCAGACAAGATACCCCAAGATGACTATCTGATGGACGTATACTTTGTGCATGAATCAAACCTGCTCCTACAAACTGATTCATTGAGACAAGGAGAAAGCATCAGTCCAACAACTATATATGAGTTAAGGGATCCAGAAAATCCATCTAGAGTTACATACCTAGACCAAAATCAAAGGAGATATTGTCCTATAGATGAAGTGGAGGGGTCTAGATTAAAGTACATGGATCTGCCTATATTCCCTCCTCGAGATCAGGAAACTACCTCACAAAACCCATTCCAAACCCAGCAAAGGATGGAAAATATGATGTCAGGACAAACAAGCCAATGCAGTATGCCCAACAGACCACAGGAGCAATTCACCATGCTAGGAATTAACTCCCACAACCAAACTAGCCAGGAGATAGGAAATCTAAATAGACTCGCCTTTAGGATAGAACCGCCCCAAGGTGTCCCCATCATAATTCGATCCCCAGATCCTGGCAGAATACTGAGACCAATCCAACTAGCCAAATGTATGCAAAATCGTTATGATGGCACAGGAGAGCCGTATGACCACATAGCATAATTCAAGCAGGTATTGTGTGCGGAGCAAGTGTATGACTTTTTCATGCAATATGAATCCTTTGGGCTAACCCTCATGGGAATAGCCTTAACTTGGTTTCAATCCTTGGATCTAAATTCCTTTGGCAATATCAAACAATTCTTCCAAGAATTTATTTGGGAATTTACTAAGCGAGGGATCAAGCACACTTCGTCATCCTTACTACATAGTTTCAAACAAGCTCTTAATGCGACAGTAAAAAATGCAGCACAAAGATTTAATCAATACGTAACTCGATGCCCTATGATAGAGAGACCTTCTCAGCAAAAAATGATATCCTTATTTTTAGAAGGTCTAACGAATGGAACATTGAGAATCTTGGTATACGTAAAACGGTTGCAAACTCTGAGTGAGTGTCTTCAAGAATGCATAGGTTTGGAAGACAACTTAGCTGAGGATCTCAAAATCACACAAGATCCTACCAAACTAGAGGATACAAGGAGCAATGAGACTTTTAGTTCGAGTTATGTGGAGGAAGTGGCAGTGTTAGTGACCAAGAAATTAGGAGTACCAGGACAAAGGAACTACCAGAACTCCTCCTTGAGAGTGCCAATGTTAGGAAATTGCACACTTTGTGGTGGAGATCATCCATCTCATGTCTGCACCAGAGAAGGATTAGGGTTATCACAACCTTACCCTTACGATAGTCAACCAACTCAGGGGTCTAACATGTACTCTTATGGTGAGCAGAAGTACCCCAACCACAACACCGAAAACTATCTAATGAGTAGACAACCACCACCATTTGTACCACCCCAATGTAGACCATACGGGTACCCTCCCAGAGAACAAGGTAGAGAAGCTCTTAGGTATAACCCATGTCCAGGACCACGAGGAGCAACTAGACCATATGAACATGGGGGATCTAGCCAACCTCAACCTATACCAGGACAACAACCACCCCACCCACTAGCTCCGATACAAGGGCAGAACATCACAATACAAGTCGTTTGTCTTGAGTGTGGCAAAGAACAACTCCTCAGAGATTGTCGTAGACATCCCTCTAGTGCACCAAAGGTTACACCCGTTAATGTAGTAGGCTTAGTAGGGGATTCAAGTTCTAGTAGCGATAATGTGGCTCCTATACATGCAGTTACCAGGGCACAAGCCTTACAACAAGCTTAACCAGCTGAGTAATCAGAGCCAAGTGAGTCAGGAGAGCCTAGTAAGAGAAAAACAAGAACATGGAAGGACACTAGAGCGAAGGCCAATCGTAAGTGGACCAAAAAGCTATCCGAACTAGAGGAAAGCTTGAAAGATGCAAAAACAAAAATAGAAGATATTGCCTCTCAAAATCTCTCGCATGTTGAAACTCCATCCACACCACCTCATCCCCACCCACCAACCATTGTAAATAGACCACAACCAGGTTTTGTCCTTGCAGATCCAACCCCAGAACACTTGGACATGATGTTCAAGGCATACTAGGCTTGACTTCAAGAAGGGCCAACACCTAGAAACCTAGACAAGAGCTACCGTAGAGCAGATTTAGAGATTGAATGGACAAAAATGTGCATAAAAATGGTGGAACTAGCTCAAGCTATGTTCGAGGCCAATCAATTGTTCAATCAAACGAATACTATTACATGGGGTTTGCACCTCCAGAGCTTACTAGATAGATTAGAGCAGTTGGCAAATAAACCACAAGTCTCTTTACCTCCACAAGCTCAACCAACTATTGAAAGAGAAATCTCATCACCAAAGAAATTCTATGTTCCTGACTCCATAGATGATGGAGAACCTCTTTCAATTCAACAGCACACTCAAAAGTTCTTGGGGGAAATACAAGAAGAGAAATGGGCCAAGGAGAAGGATGTTCCCCCTCCTATTCTTGAGATTGATTACCTTCATGATCAATTCCCACAAGACATTCCATCTATTTATAATCACCAAGTAGAGCAACAAGAGAAAGAAAGCTCAGGATTTGAATCCAATTCTTTATAAGAGTTGCCACAGTTCACAAGCCCATGGGAATCTGAATCTCTCCATGTCAGAGCTCCCACAATATTGATCAGAAACGAAGACTTGGTGGTGCCAAGAAACACTGAAGTCATGAAGAACACTAAGGTTCAGTGTCATCTCACTTTAGAAGAGCTGCTCAAAGTAAAACCTGAGCTATGGAATCACGTGAAGGATCAAGTTCCGGAACATGATTCCAAAATGCCAAAAGCAGGCTCTAAAGAAAAAGTACCGGAGATACCTCTAGATAAAATAGGGGACATGAGCGAAGGTGAGGAAGGTAATACTTATCTTCCAATCACCTACCAAGGTTACACAACCAAAGCGATCATAGATTCAGGTGTTGGTGTTGCTATTCTAAAAGGTTTTAGATACATGTCCATATCCTAGGAATACTCACAACAACATCGATACAAAATAAACTAGAAGAATGAAAAATCTACATCAATGAGTTGTATTTGTTGGAGATAGATGTCTGCGGAAGCACGCGAACACCACAAGGAAGGAGAAGAAGCTTGGAGCAGAACACACAATACTGAATGTATTAGTAGAGAATGTAGAAAGATAAGTAGCCCATTAGGGCAATAGGGGAAAAAAGCTCCTAAAGAGGGAAAAAAGTGCCCCGGCGGTCCTAGAGTGTTCACACACATCACTACCTAAATATATCAACAAATCCCCCTTGGGAGTGATGCGGTGAACAAGTAGTTGGCACTCATGTATAAGGAAGTGCCAAGCTATGTGGCAATCACTCCACAAAAGGAAGTAAGCCCAAAGCTTTGCGGAAAGCTTCAAACTTCTCCCTAGGTAGAGCCTTCGTAAAAAGGTCTGCAATGTTCTCCTACATGGGCACATATGCCAAGTTGATCTCCCTAGTAGAGAACCTCTCCCTGACATAATGATAATGCAACTCAATGTGCTTAGTGCGAGCATGGAACATAGGGTTCCTCGCAACTACCAATGCGCTCTGACTATCAGTGAAGATGGTGGTGGCAGAAGACTGACCAACACCCAAATCAGCCATAAGGCGTCTGAGCCACACGCACTCAACAGTCACTGTGAAAGCTACCTTATACTCAGCCTCACAACTGGAAGTGGCCACAGTAGGCTGCTTCTTGCTCAACCAAGATATACATGAGCTACCAAGCATGAAGAAAAAGCCACTAGTGGACACACGAGTGTCATAGCAACCAGCCCGATCAAAGTCAGAAAAAGCATGCATATCTGGCGGTAGTGATCCCCCCTTGGGATAAAACAACCCAAGTAGCCGAGTACTACTCAAGTAGCGAAAGATACGCTTAACTGCCTGCCAATGCTTGACTCTTGGGCAATGCATAAATGTGCTCATCTGTGAGACAACAAACTGAATATCTCGCCGAGTAATGCATAAGTAAATCAAGCATCCAATAGCCTGCTGATAGAGAACAACATCAAATGCATCTCCAGCATCATGAAGACTCAATCGTAAACCTATGTCAATAGGATTGGTGATAGGCTTACAGTCTTCAAGGCGAAAACGCTGCAATAATGTGTCAATATATTTCGTTTGACACAAATCCATTCCACAATCAACGTGCATAAATTGAATGCCCAAATAATGATGCAAATGCCCCAAATCCGACATCTCAAATGAGGCATGCAGATCAGCCTTAAAATCAACAATATGCCTCTCATGAGGACCAGTGAGCAGCATGTCGTAAACATAGACAACAATGATCAGAAGCACATCATTAGCATGCTTAAGATATAAGGTGCTTTCAATTGGACTATTCTCAAAACCATGTGCAATCAAATAGGCATGTATCTTCTCACACCAAGCACGTGGTGCTTACTTTAAACCATATAATGCCTTCTTTAACCTGCACACCTGGTGTTCATGCCCTTCCTACACAAAACCACAGGGTTGAAAAACATACACTTCTTCATGCAAGTCACCATTCAAAAATGTTGTTTTAATGTCCAAGTGATGTACATTCCAACCATGATGAGCTGCAAGTGCACAGATGCTCCGAATAGTAGTCATACGGCATGTAGGTGCAAAGGTCTCATCAAAATCAATGCCTCTTTCCTGTGCATAACCCTTTGCAACAAGCCTAGCCTTATACTTGTCAACTGTACCATCCGATTTATGCTTCAGCTTGTATACCCACTTAGTGCCAATGGCCTTCTTGTCTGGAGGCAAGTCACATAAAGACCAAGTACCATTCTTCATTATAGCATCATATTCAAATTGCATAGCGCCATCCAATTTTTTGAATTTTGTGCTTCATCAAACGAAACAGCCTCATTCTCATCATAGAGAGTAGATGCAGCCATAATATAGCAATCTGATGCAAAAGAGGCACTATGAGAGTCTGAACAAGTATGATATGACAGAGGTGTATCTTATTTGGTATCACACAAGGTCTACACCAGCCGTTTTGGCATAGTTCTTGCCTGCTCAATATCAGCTCTCTCATCAATAAGTGCATCATGTACATCTCCATTAGAAATGGAATGATCTGCATCATCACATGAAACCTGCAAAGGTTGAGAAGTCTCATCATTAGGACCAACTCTAGACTGTCCACCTATAAAAAGAGGCAGCAAAGTATCATACATGTCTTTGGAGCTAACAGATGTCTCCTTAGTACATGAAAGCAATGGCTGAATAGCATCCTCCACAAAAACAACATCACGGCTAACCAGAATGCGTTTAGTCTGTGGATGATACAGACGATAGCCTTTACTTTCAGAACTATACCGAACAAAAATACATTTTACTGCTCATCCAATTTTTTGCGATGTTGTTTGGGTACTAATGCATATGCCAAACAACCAAAAACACGCAGATGAGCAACATACGGCTTTTGATCATGCCAAGCCTCATATGGAGTGATAGACTACAGCGCTTTAGTGGGACACCTATTCAGTAAATATGTTGCACACACGACAGCCTCAAGCCAGAAACTATGTGGTAAAGCCTAACTCTTGACGATAGACCTCGCCATCTCCATGAGTGACCTGTTCTTTCGTTCAGCAACTCCATTCTGTCGAGGTTTATACGGCACTGTACACTGGTGTTTTATCCCACGTTCAGCCAAAAATGCATTCAAATCAGAAGACATATATTCCTCCCCTCGATCAGAATGGAGGGCTCCCATTTTACATGCTGACAGATTTTTAGCCAAAACCAAAAACTGTTTGAAGCACATGAACACTTCAGACTTTGCCTTCAATGGATATACCCATGCATGCCTGGAAAAATCATCGATGAAAGTCACGAAGTAAAGATAATTCCCAAAAGAAGGTGTTTGCATAGGACCATAGACATCACTATGTACAAGCTGCAATTTCTGAGTAGCCCGAACTGAACCATCTTTTGGAAAGGACGAACGCTGCATTTTGCCCAAAATACAACCTTCACAAACATGCTTTTCAGGTGCCTCAAGTTTGGGCAAAGAGGATACCATTTTAGATTTTCGCAGGCGTAGCAAACTAGCAAAATTCAGATGACCAAAGCGTGCATGCCAAAGCTTTGCATCTGACATAGCCTGAGAATCATTTACTGCACATGCCAAATCATTTACAGATCTTTCATAGTCTATGAGCTTATACTACCCATGACATAAAATGCGAGAAGCAATAATCACATTGCCATTTGACAGATAATGAATTGTACACCTGTCATCAACAAATTTAACAACCAAGCCAATCTTGGCTAGTGCAGAAACTGATAACAGTTTCTTCTTGATTCCTAGCACAAATAAAGCATTTGACAAAGTGAAAGAACTACCATCAGCAGTAGTCCAAAAAATCTTACCAACTCCCATAACAGGATAAGAGGAGTTGTTGCCGCATGTAACAGTATTCCCTGTAGGGGAAGCCTCGAGTGAAGAGAAGAAACTTCGCTGGGAGGTAATATGTTTGGTCACCCCACGGTCAAAATACCAAACATCTGAGTCTACTCAATACATGCACTGCTCAGGAGAAGATGGGTCAAAACTGCAGACAGTAGTAAACGCCCATTCTTCTTCCTACACAAGGTTAGTAGACTCTATTTTTGGTGTAGAGGCCTCTGCAACAACCATTCCAGCCTCTTTCTTCTTTGCCCTTTAGCAGCCAGTTTTGGACAGTTCTTTATGATATGATCATTCCCTTTACAATACTTACAAAATAATTTCTGCTTTTTTTATTTCTTCTCATGTTTATCTTCCTTCTTCGAATGTGTAGAATTAGTAGATTTTTCTTACTAGTTGAAGAGCTCCAGTTTCCTTTGCCCTTCTGACTAGCCAAGAAAGCTTGATCTGCGACTCGCATAATGGACCTATTTTGCTTGTACTGATCTTCCTGCAACAGAACAGAGACTAACTCCTCAAATGATAAGGAATTTGGATTGCCTTTCATCATCAACCGAAGAGTAGAAGCAAAAGTCTGATACGAATTAGGAAGACCATTCAGAACAGTCTGCACAAGTGAGCTATCTAGTAAAACCTCATGAGCAGAAATCAACTGTTCCTTCAAGTCTTTGATCTTCATTAGGAAATTGTCCATAGAATCACCTTCATTCATGTGCTCACTCTCCAACTGTTTTCGGAGGTAAGCAACACGAGCCTCATTCCTAGCTTAGTACAATGTGGTAAGTGTATCCCAAGCATCCTTAGCTGTTCTGCAAGAGAGAATGTGAGAAATAATGGAACATTTGATACACAAAGCTATCAATGCATGTGCCTAGGCATCTCTGCCATCCCAATGAATCTGCTCTGCAATAGGTGTAGTAGAAACTACAACACAAACAGGAATATGCAGAATATCATCATCTTTGACACCTTCTGCATCAGCTTCAGTACCTGCAGTTGTAACAGTTGTAGGTGTGATAGGACGTTTTTCGACACCCTGCACAATGTTCCACAGTCCTTTTGCAACCAACACATGTTGCATCATATAAGCCCATAACGGGTAGTTGGTACCATCAAACTTATCCTCAACAGCCAACATACGGAATACATCACTGCTTTCAGCCATGGCGTGTGACTAAAATACCTTGATGCAGAAAATTGATTGTACCTCAAAAAGTTGAACAGAACTACCCAGATGAATTCTGCTAGACCTATAGCAGACTTCAATATGCTTATACTGGTGAACAGAAACTGGTCTATACCTTTGGCACAAAAAGATGAAATAGCCTGCACAAGCACTACGATAGTGCGTTCGGAGGCCGAAACGAGCTTAGATCGCGATTTTGGCACCACACAGCAAAGCTGTTTTGATCTTGAAAACACACTGAGTATGACCACCAAAATTCATGCGATTCTGAGACTGCAAACGGAGGAGTGTTGCCGGCACCCTAGATGAAGCGAGGACCTGCTCTAATACCAGTTGTTGGAGATAGATGTCTGCAGAAGCACGCGAATAGCACAAGGAAGGAGGAGAAGCTTGGAGCACAACACACAATACTGAATGTATTACTAGAGAATGTACAAAGATAAGTAGTTCATTAGGGCAATAGGCGTATATACAAGCCGGGGGAAAAAAACCTCCTAAAGAGGGAAAAAAGTGCCCCGGCGGTCCTAGAGTGTTCACACACATCACTACCTAAATATATCAATAGTATTATCTTTATAACTTGTTCTAACTATCTCCATGTCATTGTAGACCAAAGGGAGACCTTAAGTGTGCAATAAACAAATAGAAGAAATTCTCTAAGGTCGCCCTTGAACATGATGTATTGCCTAGTAGAGTACTGGTGGGGTACTAGCAACCATAACATCTATAGCTAAACATAAAGTAAGGCCTCATAAGTAGAAAATAACAAATTAGCATTTTTTCTAACATAATTAACAATTCATCTAGCTTGACAATTTAAGGTAAAATTTTGCAACTCGATAAACTCAAAGTGTACAAATTTATTTTTCAAAAAATTCTCTTACAACGAGGTTCATTTCAAGTAGCCTTGTCAGATATGGTATAAGCTTATTTTGGAAAAAGTCATCTAAGGGGCTACCATCATACTCTCCATGGTATAGAGCCTTTGAAATGGGAGCTTCTACGTGCAAAGCTCTACTAACTTCTGTGTAGCCCTACACTCCCATAGGATATTCAGTTTTTGATCAAACATCTTTACACTACTCTACTTTGTTTTGTGCACTAGTTTCCCTTTCATATTGCTTCACCTCATTGTTGCATTTGCCAATCTAGGGATTTGTTCATGACATTTATAAAAGATTGAGATTAGAAAGACTCACAATGTGATCTAGAAACATTCAAAATCGCAGATAGAAAATGCTTTCTATCTTATAGACATCCAAAAATGTCTGCTTTGATGTGTGAATTTTCTATGTCGAAGTGCACTGAAACCAAGAAGACAAACTACCCAAAATGCATATTTTCTTGTGGTCTCTAAAATGATGCTTTGGGTGTGAATCCACCACATAGAAAATGAATGAAATCCTAATTTGGACTAAAAAGTGATACACTCATTTTTGAAGAGATAGAGATAGAAATACACAGCTTACCTATTTTTTGTCAAAGATCCTTTGGAAATCCTAAGTGTTATCTTCTTTCTATCTTCTCTTATATAGGTGTCTCTCTCTCTCACTGTCACTCTCACTCGCTCTCTCTCTCACTCTCTCTCTTTTCATATCTCTTGTCATTCTCATATAGAGGATCTCTCTCTCTCTCTCACTCAATTTCTCCATTTCTCTTCCTCCTTCTCTCTCTTTCTCTCTTTGTCATAGTGTCTCTGCATGTCTATTGTTGCTCTTCTAAAGAGGATCTCTCTCTATGCTCCCCAAATAATATAAGTGTCTCTAGATAAGCCCTTTGTTTTCTTAAATTTCAATCACTTTGTGTGTTTCTCAAATGGCTTGTCTTATCAAATAAATATTATGTTCATGTTGCATACTCAACTTTTTTTTAATAGATGAAAACACTCTAAATTCCATAACTTATTTTTGTAAATATATTTTTTGAAATTGTAGACTTTAAAATTTTGAGTGGGTCTGTATATTTAATGATTTTTGATAGATCATGGACAGATTTTCAAAATGGTGCTAATTTTTTCATTGATTGCTAGTTTTATAATAGAGCATATATATAGAGAGACGTGTAGAGAGAGAGAAGTGCATACAAAAATGCCAGATATTGGAGAAAAACACGAGTTTCAATAAGTAAAAAATGAGCAAACAATAGAGAGAGAGGGTACAAAGAGGCAAAGAGAGCTTATAAGTGCACATAAATCAGAGAGGAGGAGCCAAAGAACTATAGCAATGATTTGGTGTAGGACTATAACAAATATGGAAAAGAAGCATTTTCAACGTAAGAGATGCCCATCATTGGTTTTGGTTATAAAGTTTTTGGTGTAGCCTTTATACATTGTATACAACACAAGTTTGAATGTGCTTTGAGGCGTATACAAATTAAAATACATATTTATTGCCTCCTATGCTTGAAAAACCAATTTATTCTCTTAGTGAGCTTGGTTTCATATCGTGAAGTCAAATGCACTTTGATGTGCATATCAATTAAACAATATATTTCTTGCCCTTTGCCCTTTTTCTTTCTTCTTCTTTCTTCTCATTGTATTTTTACTAGTTACACCTCAAATTCACCAAGAAAGAAATTCTTTTCTCTTGATCCCTATTCATGTGAAGCAAAGATAGGTATAATAGAGGTAGTGGTTGAATCTAGCCATAGTAATAGTATGATATTTTCAAAGAAGAGCAACATTGATTTTACACTTTCAAACAATGAAGACAAAGATAACATAGACAAAACAAAGGAAGGACCAAGATGTAAGTGTCTCAATGACATTAAGTCCACCTCATGCTTAATGTGCATATTGGATTAAAGGATGGAGTGTGAGTCTAAGAAGAGAAATGTTGATTTTTTAGAGGAGGCCCGAGAGGAAAAGCCAATGCATAAGAACACCGAATAAAAAGAAAAAAGTGGGTCCAATGCGAATTGAGATCAAAGAGGCATTGTTAAACTTTGCTTCTAAATATAGTGTCTCAAAAGCTTATCTTGACATTGTAGAGAAGTTCAGCCATGTAGAAGATTCATATAAAAAGGCATTGAGTATTACTTTAGAGACAATGATGACACTAGAGATAAAAAAGTGGGAAATGATGCAAAATGTCTTCTACCTCATGAAAGGGATAGAAATGTATGCATTGACATGTCAACTGGTATCCAAAAAACAGAGATAGATTGAACAAATTCAAGAACATTAAAATGTATGATAAAACCATTGGAGCTCCCAAAAACCTATATTTTGTACCTGATTTTGAATCACGAATCTAAAAGATCATTTTCACATAATTTTTAATAGAAACGCATAGAAATCAAATGAACTCAAGAATTTAAGAAAATGTGAAAGAGCGAATATAGATAAACAAACATTACCTGAAAAATACATAGGATATTATAGCAATGTGCGCAAACCTTTCAATCCCAAGTGAAGAATGGTTGAATGACTTCAGATTTCATTGAAAGTGACCATCTATTGGATTTTTCAAAGAAAAAAGGACACATAATTATTGCATATAAATAGCTTTCACTTATCACGAATGCCCATAGGCAATGATGATGCCCTTTACATGAAAAGAACTACAAGCTAGTGTTAGCAAAATGGGATTTGCAATATTCTTGCTTTGTCTGTATAAAGATTTTGCTGTGAAAAATACCAATATAATATATGTATAGAACAGGAAAAAAATGATAATTGTCTCAAGCATAAAGCCACTATAGAAGAGGTGGGAGATGAAGAGGACTTATCTCCCACTAGAGAGGAGAATGAGACCAAGGATATCATTGTGAAGGATATGAAGAATGATGTGTCCAAGGCCCAGAGAATACAGAGGAAATGTCTTTGATTAAATCTTTTCTACCACTACCAATTTAGCCTTATCAGATCAAAGAGAAAAAATTATTTTCTCAATGATATTCAAATAAGTATTAAACATTAGAGAAGACTATGCACTTGTAATGATTGCTAGAAGATGATGAGTTCATCTCTGATGATAAAATGGAGGATCTTCCCCTAGAAGATACTTTTGATGCAAGAGAATGCTTGGTTCTTGTTGATATATTTAGGTAGTGATGTGTGTGAACACTCTAGGACCGTCGGGGCCTTTTTTCCCTCTTTAGGAGGTTTATTTCCCCCAGCTTGTATATACGCCTATTGCCCTTATGGGCTACTTATCTTTGTACATTCTCTAGTAATACATTCAGTATTGTGTGTTGTGCTCCAAGCTTCTTCTTCTTCCTGGTGTTGTTCGCATGCTTCCGTAGACGTCTAACTCCAACAATTGGCATCAGAGCAAGTCATCGCTTCATCTAGGGTGCCGTTGACACTCCTTCGGTTGCAGTCTCAGAATCGCAATCTGAACTCGTTTCGGCCTCCGAATGCAACCAAAAAATCTAAAGGCTAGAAAATCATGCGAATCCCCTAGTGGATTTTATTCTTTATTTTAATACACAATACCACTCGTGGTTTTCCCTAGCCCCTTAATCCACCTAATTAGCCATTTTAATTCCTGAAAATTAGGAATCCTAACGAAGATCAAAGACCTAAAGGAACAATTGATTTCTGTGATGAGGTTATACTAGATAGCTCACTTATCATTTGAGGACCTAGTCTCTATTCTGTTGCAAGAAGATTAGTCTAGGCAGAACACGTCCATTATGCGAGTTGCAGATCAAGCTTTCCTGGCTAGTCATAAGGGCAAAGGAAAATGGAGCTCTTCAACTAGGAATGTTATGCCGTGGGCTGTATCAGCTCATAGACTATGAGAGATCTGTAAATGATTTAGCATGTGCAGGAAATGATTCTGAGGCTATGTTAGATGCAAAGCTTTGGCATGCACGCTTTGGTCATCTAAATTTTGCTAGTTTGCTATGCCTACAGAAATCTGAAATGGTGTCCTCTTTGTCCAAACTTGAGGCACCTGGAAAACATGCTTATGAACGCTGTATTTTGGGCAAAATGCAGCGTTCTTCCTTTCCAAAAGATGCTTCAGTTTGGGCTACTCAGAAATTGCAGCTTGTACATAGTGATGTATGTGGTCCTATGCAGACACCTTCTTTTGGGAATTATCTTTACTTTGTGACTTTCATCGATGATTTTTCCAGGCATGCATGGGTATATCCATTGAAGGCAAAGTCTGAAGTGTTCATGTGCTTCAAACATTTTTTGGTTTTGGCTGAAAATCTGTCAGCATGTAAAATGGGCACCCTCCGTTCTGATCGAGGGGGGGAGTATATGTCTTCTGATTTTAATACATTTCTGGCTAAACGTGGGATGAAACACAAGTGTACAGTGCCATATGCACCTCAACAAAATGGAGTTGTTGAACAAAAGAACAGGTCACTCATGGACATGGCGAGGTGTATGGTCAAGAGTCAGGCTTCACCACATAGTTTCTGGCTTGAGGCTCTCATGTGTGTAGCATATGTACTAAACAGGTGTCCCACTAAAGCGCTGCAGTCTATCGCTCCATATGAGGCTTGGCATGACCGCAAGCCATCGGTTTCTCATCTGCGTGTATTTGGTTGTTTGGCATATGCATTAGCGCCTGAACAACATCGCAGAAAATTGGATGATAAAGCAGTAAAATGTATTTTTGTTGGGTACAGTTCTGAAAGTAAAGGATGTCGTCTATATCATCCACAGACTAAACACATTTTGGTTAGTCGTGATGTTGTTTTTGTGGAAGATGCTATTCAACCATTGCTTTCATGTACTAAGGAGACATCTGTTAGCTCCAAAGACATGTATGATACTTTGTTGCCTCTTTTTATAGGTGGACAGTCTAGTGCTAGTCCTAATGAGGCAACTTCTCAACCTTTGCAGGTTTCATGTGATGATGCAGATAATTCCATTTTTGATGCAGGTGTACATGATCCACTTATTGATGAGAGAGCTGATATTGAGCAGGCAAGAACTATGCCAAAATGGCTGGTGGAGACCTTGCGTGACAGCAAATTAGATGCACCTCTTTCATATCGTACTTGGTCAGGCTCTCATAGTGCCTCTTTTGTGTCAGATTTCTATGCTATGGCTACATCTAGTCTCTATGATGAGAATGAGCCTGTTTTGTTTGATGAAGCACAAAGTTCAGAAAATTGGATGGTCACTATGCAATCTGAATATGATGCAATAATGAAGAATGGTACTTGGTCTTTATGTGACTTGCCACCTGGCAAAAAGGCCATTGGCACTAAGTGGGTATACAAGCTGAAGTGTAAACCTGATGGTACAGTTGATAGGTATAAGGCTAGGCTTGTTGCAAAGGTTTATGCGCAGGAAAGAGGCATTGATTTTGATCAGACCTTTGCACCTACATGTCGTATGACTACTGTTCGGAGCATTTGTGCGCTTGTAGCCCATCATGGTTGGAATGTACATCAGTTGGACATTAAAACTACATTTCTGAATGGTGACTTGCATAAAGAAGTGTATGTTTTTCAGCCCTGTGGCTTTGTGCAGAAAGGGCATGAAAACCAGGTGTGCAGGTTAAAGAAGGCATTATATGGTTTAGAGCAAGCACCACGTGCTTGGTATGAGAAGATACATGCCTATCTGATTGCACATGGTTTTTAGAATAGCCCAACTAAAAGCACCTTATATGTTAAGCGTGCTTATGATGTGCTTCTGATCATTTTTGTCCATGTTGATGACATGCTGCTCACTAATCCTATTGAGAAGCATATTACTGATTTTAAGGCTGATTTGCATGCCTCATTTGAGATGTCTGATTTGGGCATTTGCATCACTATTTGGGCATTGAGTTTATGCAAGTTGATGGTGGAATGGCTTTGTGTCAAACGAAATATATTGACACATTATTGCAGTGTCTTGGCCTTGCAGATTATAAGCCTATTGCCACTCCTATGGAGACAGGTTTACGATTGAGTCTTCATGATGCTGGAGACGCATTTGATGTTGTCCTCTATCAGTAGGCTGTTGGATGCCTGATTTACTTATGCATTACTCAGCCAGATATTCAGTTTGTTGTCACTCCTATGGAGACAGGTTTACGATTGAGTCTTCATGATGCTGGAGACACATTTGATGTTGTCCTCTATTAGTAGGTTGTTGGATGCCTGATTTACTTATGCATTACTCGGCCAGATATTCACAGATGAGCAGATTTATGCATTGCCCAGGTGTCAAGCATTGGCAGACGGTTAAGCGCATCTTTCGCTACTTGAGTGGTACTAGGCTACTTGGGTTGTTTTATCCCAAGGGGGGATCACTACCGCCAGATTTTCATGCTTTTTCTTACTCAGACTGGGCTGGTTGCTATGACACTTGTGTGTCCACTAGTGGCTTTTGCTTCATGCTTGGTAGCTCATGTATATCTTGGTTGAGCAATAAGCAGCCTACTGTGGCCACTTCCAGTTGTGAGGTTGAGTATAGGGCAGCTTTCACATCTACTGTTGAGTGTGTGTGGCTCAAACGCCTTATGGCTGATTTGGGTGTTGGTCACTCTTCTGTCACCACCATCTTCACTTACAATCAGAGCGCATTGGCAGTTGCGAGGAACCATGTGTTCCATGCTCGCACTAAGCGCATTGAGGTGCATTATCATTATGTCAGGGAGAGGTTCTCTGCTGGGGAGATTAGCTTGCCATATGTGCCCACGCAAGAGAACATTGTAGACCTTTTCACGAAGGCACTGCCCAGGGAGAAGTTTGAAGCTTTTTGCAAAGCTTTGGGCTTACTTCCTTTTGTGGAGTGATTTCCACATAGCTTGTCACTTCCTTATACATGAGTGTTAGCTACTTGTTCACCGCATCACTCCCAGGGGGGATTTGTTGATATATTTAGGTAGTGATGTGTTTGAACACTCTAGGACTGCCAGGACACTTTTTTCCCTCTTTAGGAGGTTTTTTTCGGCTTGTATATACGCCTATTGCCCTAATGGGCTACTTATCTTTGTACATTCTCTAGTAATACATTCAGTATTGTGTGTTGTGCTCCAAGCTTCTTCTTCTTCCTTGTGTTGTTCACGTGCTTCCACAGACATCTAACTCCAACAGTTCTATGGTTCGACAAGGTGAGGGCAAACACTAAGATAGGAAGAATACCAAGTGAACAAGAATTTAGGAATCTTAAACAAGTGATTGTATATGACAAGCATGTTGGTGCAAGAGAATCTAAGCCCACATACCTTGATGATTAGGACATTTCTCTTGGAGCCTTATATGATCAATCCCTTGTAAAATCCATTACATTTACCTTTTTAAAAGAACCTTAATTCCACGAGGAAGTTAGGAAGCATCAAATCTCATAGTTGATTGATGTGATGATATATCCTATAGTTTAGGATTTACTTTTAGGTGGGCTTTTGAATTTGAATTCAATGACACATCATATTTTAGTCACCAAGCATTTTGTGTATATCACTAAAGACTCTCTGATAGAAGAACTTTCTTCATTTGAAGAGTCCAATAAGAAGAAACAAGAGAGAAGCCATGCAGGAAGAAGTTGAAGCACTTCACTAAAACAATACTTGGGATTTGATTCCCAAGAAGCCAAGCATGAAGGTAATAAGATCCAAGTGGATATATAAAATCAAGAAAAATTCACATGGTTCTATAAACATGTACAAGGCAAGGTTAGTGGCAAAGGGGTTTTCTCAAACCCATGGAGTGGACTATGAAGAAACATTTTCACTTGTGGCTAAGATGCCAACAATTAGGGTTTTGGTAAGTGTTGCTACTTCCAAGAATTGGAACATATATTAGTTAGATGTTAAGAATGCATTCCTAACCGGATGGATGTTAGAAGAAGTGCACATGGCTCAACCACCAGGGTATGAAGATAAGGATAAACCAGGTTTTGTATGCAAGCTAAGCTTCCAATATTTTTTGGAGACAACACTAGCTCAGTTCATTTGGCTGCTAATCCTGTATATCATGCAAGGACTAAGCACATTGAAGTGCACTATCATTATGTAAGGGAGAAATTGCTTAGAAAGGACATTCAATTATCATATGTATCAACTCATTTACAATGTGCAGATATACTCACAAAGTCTTTGGATGGAAGCAAGATAAACAGGTCCAAATTGATGATTGGTTTGTGGGAAATCAAGGAGGAATGAAGAACAAGCATGTTAGGGTTGAGGATGAGTTGTTGGTGCAAGAGAATCCAAGCTGACATACTTGGATGATTAGCATATTTCTCATGGAGCCTTATATGATCAATCCCTTGTAAAATCAATTACATTTACCTTTGTAAAAGAACCTTACTTCCACGAGGAAGTTAGGAAGCATCAAATCTTGTAGTTGATTGATGAGAGAATTTATCCTAAAGGTTAGGATTTACTTTTAGGTGGACTTTTGAGTTTGAATTCAAAAGATTGGCTCCAAACTCAACTATAAAAGTAGATAAAAAAGAAACGTGTGATAATGCCTCCACTATGAGATCAATTGAGAGGAATACATTGTGATTTGAGAGCTCACTCCATAGCTCAATCACTTTTCTCACATTGTGCAATAGATTATTTCCAATGACATTGTATTTCTATGTGATCTAATACATACATTTTCATTACACCTTTAGTTCACTCTTCTACCATGACTACATCAGTACAGTGATCTTCTCAGAGCTTGTTCTCAGTGTATGATTGATCATTTCTCATGATTTAAAGCATCACACATTCAGTATACTATCTAATTTATAACTTAAAAAATCTCATTATCATTGCTTCTCTAAATTGTGAGATATATTCACTTCATTACTCTCTCATCTGTTGACTCATGCTTCCTAAAAATGTTGGGCAAGTCCTATAATTTTCTAACATCATACTCAGCGTGTAGTTCATCTTTTTCATTGAGGTCACTCATGATTGGTAGTTGTCTAAGTCAATTAGACATCACCAAAAGGAATATGCTAATTGCTATCATACTCAGAGTATTGTTCATTATACTGAATAGGTGTAGAGACTAAAATAGCAAGTCTATGACCTTGGATCAATTTCCTACCTATCTATTTTGATCCATTGATTAATAGATCATGTTTCAAACAACATAGGTGATTATTTATGATCATTAGTAAGGTAAAGAGGCCCACTAGACTCTCCAACAATTGTTCTTGGCTGGTGTGAAGTAGGTTTATGCAACACCACTTCATCTCTAAAGACTATCCACCATCTCCTCCAATAAAGCATCCTGATACTACAAAGGATTTCTTGACAAATAGGCAAGGGGATTCAAAACAAAGCTTTGTAGACTTATGAAGGAAAATTCCATGAAAGCAACTGCAAAGGCAATGATTCTAGTCTACCATAAAAACCTAAGCAATGAGGGCATTGTAGCTAACTTTTTCTTCAAAATAGTATTATGTTATCTAGTTTCATATCTTATTCCTAGTAGTCATGAAAAAGATAATTATGGCAAGGAAATTTTCCACACTAGATATTTTTGGCTATTATCCTTCATTTTGATGCCCAAGAAAAGCATATTTTAGTGCTTACTTAGGATTCCAATAGCCTTAGGAATAGAGAAAAGTGAGTAGTTGTAACCTTACAAAAAACCTTAGTTGATATGGTTTGAATGGAAGCTAGAGCAAGATCTTTTATTATACTACACAACAAATGAGGAGGACAGAATTGTACATATGCTCCAAAATGTATCTTATACAAATATGTTTTTATACAAAGTATTCATTGCATCATTGAGATGTATCTCAAAACACTTGCAATAGAAAGGGGATTGTGTAATACAAACTATCATTACATCACAATGTCCTCACCGATCATTGATTAACAAACTCTCTTTCACGTCTTCATCTTTTTTGTGCATCAAGAGCATTATATTTTTTAAATGGTTGAGTTTTTTTCTCCCTTGTTAATTGATTGTTCTTTATGGCTTGCACAATCTTTGATGAGTTTTGATATTTCATTCAATGAAACTACTGCATGATTAGTTTGTAATACCACTAGAAGCTTTCACAAAGGCTATTTCTTTTGTAGCTACCCTGCCCATGTTGAGTATGCCTTAATTATCCATTGTGTGCCATACAATGAGACTTCTCCTTACCTTGAGTGCTCCAAATTCTTGGATCACCATATTTTTTGTGTGAAGAAAGGTAGATGGTTGTAGAGTGTCTTGTAATAAACAAGTAATATAACTCTATAAACACAAATATGTTCTTTGATTTCATGGACATGTTTTCTTCCATGCATAATATTGATGTGATATTGGTTTTAATAATCAGAGTTTATGGTGACTTGCATTTGATGTAGACTACTGTGTATTAAAAGAGATGACGATAAAATTTCATAAGGCTCGTTTTGACTTGTTCAACATATTGTTTCAAATTTTCATTTTTATCTCAACTATATTCTAAAAAAAAAGGCTTTCTAAATTGGTTCTTATCCTTTGATGAACTCAAAAATATCAATTTCTTCTAGAATTCTTTGTTTTAAGCTCATTTTATATTATTATTATTATTATTATTATTAATTTCAAAATAAAGAATTAAATTAAATGAGAGAAAAATAAAAAAAAACTAAAAACAGGAATAGAGAAGATGGATGCTTTATCACCCACTTGGGATCCACTTGATTTTAAGCTTGTTGCTGTTAAAAAAATGACAATCTATGGTGTTTGAAAGGAGGGTTACTCTTAAAACTTCTAATCTTTTTGCCTATAAAAATGAAGGAATATTCTATAGAATATTCTTTGGGAGTTTCCACAAATATGGTACCACATCTCTCCTCCCAAATTTTCTTAAGGGTTTTACTTCGAATCAAAATCCAAAAAATTAGTTGAGCATCTAGTTTCCAAGAGAGCTTAATTCCAGTTTATCATAGAATCCAGTTGGAGGGCTCTACTAGCTTGTTTCCACACAATTCCGCCCTTCGAGTAAGACAATAAGAGGTGATCAATGTCCTCTCTTCCCCTATAGCATCTTTGATACCATGTGAGACCCCACATATTTTGTTGCCCTAGAATTCCTCCAAATCCCATGATGGAGAACTTTCCATGAGAGAACAACTTGCTTTCCACTAAATGATGCCAAATGTCATTGGACTTGAAATCCCATCTGATCGAGATCTAATTAATGCAACACTTCTCGTTGAGATCTGAATGAATCTCTAGCTAATTGGAATTAAGGTTCTCAAACCTAATAAAGTCTCTCCTTTCCTGCTTCCAAATGTGCTTCATCTAGCTCTTTGCCTTTCTAGACATCAATGCTCTCAACCTACACAATCTTGGTGAATAGAACCATTTTCACGAATCCCTATAGTCCACTTCCAGTGATTGCTATTTGTTAGGCAAAAGAGAAGCATGACATGATCATGACTTTTCCACTTAGGGGTACTAGAGCGTGATAAGTTATGGTTATTCTTGAGAATCAGTTTGAACAAGAAGTACTATTATTCACCTAAGCTTTGATCATCCATTTTGTAGCGAGCTTTTTCACCATAATCCCAACATCAAGAATGTCAAGACCACACATATATTTGGGGTTTTCATATATTTACTACTCGATTTTTTATGCTCCTCTTCTATTAGGGTTTCTCATCTGAACAAAGTTCCTATAGGCTCTTTCGAGCAATGCCAAATCATTTTCCTTTTGCCTCCAAAAAGAAAGGAAGAAGATAATGGAAGAAATCAAGATGATATTTACAACCATCATCTTATCATCAATATTTAGTGGCATATGCAAGCTTGGTTTCGAGCTTTTTGAGGACTTGGTCCCAACTTTGACTTATCAATGTCCCAAAACCTAAGAAATCCCAGATAGATGAAAAATTGTGTAGGCCTCAAGCTCTTTGCAACCTTGATCCTCTAGAAATTGAAGGGGGTGGGCCTGTGCAAGAGCCTTAAAAGCTCTCTTAGTGTGGTTAAATTTGGATGCCGAGCCCATGCAAAAGCAATACAAGCATCAATAGAACATAAGCATGTAGTCCATGTCATTCTAGATAAAGGGACTTGTATCATCCATCAAAATCCAAAGAATCATTTGGTCATTGTCATGTATAAGGGATAGTCCTCTTAATTTCCCACTCACAGTAAGGATGCTAACCAAGAAAATTAGGCCATCCATGGTAATGGAAAAGAGCATGGGAGCGAGAGGGTAGCCCTACCCAATGGAACACTTGACCATAATAGGCTAGGTAAGATGAATTTTGATATTAATCTAAGTAGGAGCAATCCTTAAAAGAGTTAAGATCATCCGAAGGAGCTTTGTCAAAGTCAATCTTCTGAAAGAGCAAGTTTTGGTTTGACTCTTTTGCATCCTTGAGACCTTTCAAAATTGCAAAGATGGCCTCAAGAATAGACATCCCTTTTATGAATCCTTTGTTATCCGCATGCAACCGACTCTAAAGATGACATGAAATCCAATTCACCAACGTTTTCGCAATGATGTTTTACCCAATATGAAGTATGGTGATAGGTCAACAATTATCTATGAGGCCTTTGTTGTCTTTCTTGTGGATCCTCTTGATATGGGGAGGGTGCCAAATCTCATGGATTCACTCCTCACTAGGCTGATGGGAACCCACAAGTGCATCCTCAAAAGAAATGAAGAATTTGTTAATAAGCCCATCTAGATCAACATTTTTACATTCGAGGAGCTTTGATAGCATCTTTGATCCTTGATCTAGTTACAGGATATTTTAGCATGAAAGCAATATCTTGAAGAATCTTATTTGTTCATACTTCTAACTACTAGCCATGCAATCACATATGTGGATAGTTAGAGCCAAATCCCAAGAAAATAGTCAAAATGGCCCACAATGAAATCTTTGTTCTCCTCCTTTGAAGCACATTGAACTCCACTTTTTTTTTTATCATTCTAGGGTGGAAAACTCTTTGGCCTACTTATTCTTCATTACATTTCATATTTCCTTAGTTCATCTATTTTTCTTACTTTCACACCACTCAAAATAAACTTGAAGTTTTCTTCTCTTCATTTCCCTTCATTTTTGGTCTCAAGATGAGCAATCCTTTTGTATATTTCTTCTATTTGAGCCTTAATTATTATTTAGATCTCTAGGTATTAAATTCCCAAGATATAATGGTTGTCCTTGATAACATTGACAAAGATCTAGCTATAAAAATGGAGATTGTAATTTAGAGCCAAGCTTGCTCAATATCATGCCACATAGATAAAATCCAAAACATTCAAGGATCACTATGAAACTAAGGGGCCCTCTTTCCATTGAAGATATATTGGAAAGAGGTCATGATCAGTAAATAATTGGAAAGGAGAATATTAGTGTAAATGGAGCAAGTGGGGATCCCAAAGTGACTAGTGATGTTTTGTCAAACGTAGCATTTATCGATTCTTGATTTACCCTAATTGGTACGGGCCTAGAGGTTGGAGCAAGAGGAGGCTCGAGTGTCTTTCACATTGATCAAGTCTTGAGTGAATTTCAGCATATCCCAACTATTCTTCTCAAT
>CM035434.1:66677867-66737867 GCA_020310875.1 Ceratopteris richardii
GAATGAGTTGGCTCTCATGGGATTCCTAAATTGGAAGAATCTTGGCATTCTGACCCTTTTGTTTTCCCCGATCCCGATCTTCCCAAAAGGCTTGAATCTTGTGTGCTCCCTATGGAAGAGCCGGAATAAAGTCAAAAGCTTCACAAGAATAAGTGAAGATTGGAAGTGGGCGGCTGGTATCAGACAAAACAACTCTATCTAGTTCCCAATCCATGGCATCCGGATTCTGGAATCTTGGAACATTTGAAACGCCAAGAGGCTATGGAACAAAGGCTTCAAAAAATGGAAACATCTCTAGAAGCAAGACACCAACTAGTGGATCAACTTTGAGGATATTGACCCTAGCATAAACATTTCCTATGAAGAATGGAACACTTTGCAAAGCAAACGTCTCACCTGGGACCGCTCTAAAGTTTGCCTTCTCATGGGGCACGACACACCGAGCTCGCTTGGTCTCAGATGGCTCAATGGTAATTGCCTATCAAAAATCCCGAACATCAAAGAAACCATTGATTATTAAGTTAACCTCAACAAGAAGTGGTGCCTATCATGGATGCGGCTTCGGTGGACATGAAGTTCATGGCTATCTGGCACTTATAGAAGTCAAAAAGTATATCCTCTTATGGCAAATTTTTCATCGTGGAATCTGGACCAACCTTAAAGCTAGCAAAATTTGTGGGATACCTCCTTGGTGCAAACGCTGCTACCGGTCCATTGAAGATGTTTCTCACATCTTCTTTATTTGTCCAAACTCCAATAGGCTTTGGCAGATTGTTGGAAAGAGAATGAGAGTTCAAAAACATATCAGTTGGAAGCAAGCTTTGCTAGGAGAAGTGATCGGTTGCTTTGCAACTCTTTGGAACACCATTAGAGTAGAGGTCCTATGGAAGATCTGGGCAGAAAAGATGTGCTTGTAACTTTGGTGACTCCCACAAAGAGTGGTCGATTGAGAAATCATTGTTCCTCCTTGGCAAAAGGATTGCTAATTGTCAGAAAACCCCCCTTCAGGCATCATCAAGTGCTCCTTTTGATCAACAAGCTTAAACCCAAGTGGGCCCTGCATGAGGGTGATGAGAGGATGATTAACCTTCTTTGTAATGCCATCTAAATTCTATAAAAGCTACCCCCTCTATGTGGGATTTGGGGGATCCCATGGGCACTAGTCCCCTTCTCTTGTATTTTTCTTTTAATTAATTCAAGTATGGGAGAGTGGGCTAAGGTAGAACTTCCTTTATTTAAAAAAAAAAAGATGATAGAAGTGATCATAGAAGAAAATACCTTACTTTGCAAGGCTATATCCACTTGTCCCTTCATATTGCACATTGTCCAAATGGTCATGAAGTACGTATATGAACCCAATAATACATTCAATGGGTTGCCACTCCTCGTACGAGGAGGGATACACATCTTCAAAAGGTAAACACACCTCAAAAACACAACTCTCCCAAGAACACATAGTGAAGTCATAAGAACACATCTAAAAACATTATAATTAAGGACCCAAAGTGATGCGTCAAACTAGAAATAGAAGGTCAAATGAAGCAAATAAAGAGTTAATATAAAGAAGATCGCATTTTGGCCTATGAGATGGTAACCTTGTTTCATGGTCAACTGCTACAACAGGTTCATTGTGCATATAAACATGTTGCACCAATACTTCTTTGATAGTTATTCTACCTTGATAGATCCGAAAGGTAATAGTCCTACCTCTTATGAACATTTCAAGGCACTTACCCCATGCTTGCACTTTTGGTATCGTGCTTAGAACAACACCCAAGAACCTTTTGAGATAAGAACATCAGTTTGTTTATCCTTCTCGGCAAGATCAACCATGAACAACAGCAAACAACAACCTTCAGCAACAAAACCACTTTAAGTAGATAGCACAGATCTTCTTGGACTCCGACAGAAGATTTTGTCTATCAGCGTCATAGTCAGTACCTATGCACGAGCTCGGACATGACATTGTAGCTACTGCCTTCACCAAGAGATGTAGGCGCAAGCGAGGTCCCAACGATTGGAAAATGATGAAAAATCATGCTCCAACACCTGGAATCTTCAACACAACACTAAACCTTCAGTAAGATCAACCATGAACAACAACAAACAACAACCTTTAGTAAAAAAAACCACTTTAAGCAGATAGCACGGATCTTCTTGGAGAGTCCTATAGAAGATTTTGTCTATCGACACCATAGTCATGACCTACACACGAGATCCGGCGCGACATTGTAGCTACTGCCTTCCGCAAGAGATGTAGGTGCAAGCGAGGTCCCAACACCTGAAAAATGATGAAAACTACACATGAGCTCCGACACGACATTGTAGCTATTGCCTTCACAAAGAGATGTAGGTGCAAGTGAGGTCCCACACCTGGAAAATGATGAAAAATCATGCTCCAACACCTGGAAGCTTCATCACGACACTATAGCTGCCACCTTCGGCCTTCAACAACAAAACCACTTTAAGTAGATAGCACGGATCTTCTTGGACTCCTATAGAAGATTTTTTCTATCAACGCCATAGTCAAGACTATGCATGAGCTCCCACATGACATTGTAGCTACTACCTTCAGCAAGAGATGTAGGCGCAAGCGAGGTCCCCACACCTCGATGCACGACCTCTGACACAACACTCTAGCAATTTCCTTCTGCAAGAGATGTAGGTGCAAGTGAGGTCCCAACACCTAGAAAATGATGAAAAATCATGCTTCAACACTTGGAAGCTTAAACACGACACTATAGCTACCACCTTTAGTAAGATCAACCATGAACAACAGCAAAGAACAACCTTCAACAACAAAACCACTTTAAGGAGATAGCACGTATCTTCTTGGACTCCTACAGAAGATTTTTTCTATCAGTGCCATAGTCACAAACTATGCACGAGCTCCAACACAATCACAAACTATGCACGAGCTCCAACAGGACATTGTAGCTGCTATCTTCAGCAAGAGATGTAGGTACAAGCGAGGTCCCAACACCTAGAAACTGATGAAAAAACATGCTCCAACACCTGGAAGCTTCAACACAACACTATAGCTACTACCTTGAGAAAGGTCAACCATGAACAAAAGCAAACAACATACTTCACCATCAAAACTAATTCAAGCAGATAGCACAGATCTTCTTGGACTCTGGTTGAAGATTTTGTCTATCTAACAATAGCAAACAAGAACCTTCAGCATCAAAACCACTTTAAGCAGATAGCACGGATCTTCTTGTACTCCCACAGAAGATTTTGTCTATCGGCACCATCGTGAGGACCTATGCATGAGCTCCAATAGGACACTATAGCTATTGCCTTCAGCAAAAGATGTAGGTGCAAGTGAGGTCCCAAAGCCAGGAAAATGATGAAAAACCATGCTCCAATACTTGGAAGCTTCAAGACGAGACTATAGCTACCACCTTGAGCAAGATCAACCATGAACAATAGCAAATGACAACCTTCAGCAACGAAACCACTTTAAGCAAATAGCACAGATCTTCTTGGACTCCTGTAGAAGATTTTGTCTATCGACACCATAGTCAAGACCTATGCATGACCTTCGACATGACATTGTAGCTACTTCCTTCAACAAGAGATGTAGGCACAAGCGAGAGCCCAGATGAAGCTGTTGAGAAATGATGTTGCAGTTTGAATGGTCTTCTAGATTCATATCAGAGGTTTGCTTATACTCTTTGATTCATGATGAAAGGCAATCCAAATGCCTTAACATTTGAGTATTTAGCCTCTGTTTTTGTTGGTGCATTTTGCCCAAGCCTACATGCTTGATATGCTTGATATTATCCTCATTTGTAAGTCACATGAGTAGTCATGTGAACACCTCTTGTAAAAGAGTACATTTTATCTCTTGTAAATGGAAAAAGAAAAAAGGAAAAGGATGGCTTACCTCATCCATGATGTAAAAGCAAATTTGTGGCTCCAACTACCAAAATCACGAATTTTTGAGCTGAGGGAATCTCTCCTAACTTTGGGGATCACTTTTAGGTGGAGCCATTCGAATTCGAATTCAAAACTCCCTCCAAGAATTGCTATAAAAGGAGCAAGAAGGAAGAGGCGATTAGCAAGACTTGTACGTGACCACTTCATGTCATTTTGTAGAGATTGAAGAGCTTACTCCATAGCTCTATCATTCTACTCCCATTGTGCAAAGATTCATTGCCAATGTGGTTGTAATCATATGTGAATCTATACATTTATTATCATCTACCTCTCTGTTTTGTTCTCTGCTATACTCACTCAGAGCAGTAACTTCAGAAGGTCATATCTCGAGTTTTACTGAACATTTTTCAGTGTTTTAAAGTGCGTTGGATAGCTCTCACTGTCTAGTTTCTACCTATAAATTTTCAAGGTCATTGGATTTATACTTTTGGAGATATCTGCATTTTACTGCTTACTGGTCTATCTCTGCAGAGCCCCGAGAATTGTGGGAATGTTCCAGAACTTGATGAAACTTGTTCTCAGTGCTCAGTCCATCATTTGAAGTGTTTTAACTTGGAATAGGAAGCTTGCTAAGTCTATTTGCTATGCCCAAAAGGAATTTTTCTAATTCCTTCCAGGTTGAGAGCACTGTTCATTTTTTCCAGCAGGTGTATGTCCAAAAATAGCAAGTTTTGGGAGCTAGTCATTTCGCAACTTGTCGGTCTTGACTTAAACTTTTGGGATACATGTTCCAAAGTACTTGGCTGATATTTTGGTGGATTTAGGAAGCTCAAAGGGTCTACTAATCAACTCTGAAGTCTCAGTTGGCTGGTGTGAAGCTGGTTGTAGCGGCACCTACTCATCTTTGGATTGCATCCACCATCTCTCTTCACAGTGGTATCAGAGCATAGTCAAGCAACATGGGAGATGGATTTCCATCAACAATTGACAAATTGGATCGAAACAACTATCTGGCATGGTCTCTAAGGATGGAGGCTTACCTTCAAGGGAGGAATCTATATGGATTCATATCCGGAGATGAAGCAATGCCAACCATGAGGAACAAAGGGCAACCATCACATGAAGAAGTGGAAGGACTTTCGAATTGGTGTTCGAAGGATGCACTTGCAAGGTCCTATATTCTAAACTCAATCTCTGATTTTCTTTTACCTCATGTCAAGGGATGCAAGACATCAAGAGAAACCTGGAATGCACTTGCTTCTTTCTTCTCTTCCAACACTCGAGCAAGGAAGAACCAATTGTGGATGGAGTTCACAACAATGAAGAAAAGCCCGAAGCAAAATGTGACTGATTATGTCACAAAGATGAAGGAGATTTCCGACCAACTTGGAAGCATTGGAGAGGTAATTGAAGAGGAGCAAATCATAAGACAAATCATGAATGGAATCAAAGCAGACGACAAGTGGGAGTCATTCACAACAGCCATGGATTTATACATGGATATGCATGTACCCGACCTCAACACACTCATGGGCCAACTCTTCACTCATGAAGCAAAGATTAGCAAAGGTGGTGAGTCCTCAAGAGGTAATCAAACTTCTGCCTTATATTCTGATAAAGCTAAGGTCAAGGACAAGTCAAAGAATAGAAAGAATGAAGATGAAGGAAGCTCTTTCCAAGCAAACTTTGCAGGTAGAGGAAGAGCTAAAGGAAGAGGCAGAGGTGGAAAGCAAGGCAGGGGGAGATTCCAATCATCTCAACCTTGCAACATATGTGGCTTATCTAACCATACTACTGAAGAATGTTTCAGGAATCCAAGGAACTCAAGAGGAAGAGGATTCAATAGAGGTGGCTATGGATCAAATAGAGGTAGGTACAATGGAGGCTACAACAACAACAACTACTACAACAACAATTACAACAACAACAACAACTATCAAAGTGGCCATAGAGGAAGAAGAGATTACAATAACTATGCAGAGGACCAAAGTCAAGAAGATTCATTATTGATTATGAATCTATCAACAAAGAAGGGTAAGGATGATGATCACATATTTTACATTGATTCGGGATGCTCGAACCATGTAGCAGGAAATGTGGCTTTACTTTCTGATTTGGAAGATCCTCATAACAAGCATGAAGTGCAGACAGGAGATGACACAAAGCACTCAGTGGAGAAGATAGGTAATGTGAAGACATCAGATGGGAATATGAACCTCTTAAGCAAAGTCTTGTATGTCCCTACAATTACCAAAAATTTAATAAGTGTTGGACAGATTGTTGAAAAAGGATTGCAGGTTAGATTCAATCGATTTGGAGCATATGTTGAAGACCCAAGGCAAGGCTTTCGAAGGATTGCCAAAGGAGAAAAGACAGGAAGGCTTTTCACTTTTGAAGTGGAAGATACAAAGAACATAGCTTTGTTTAGCTATGGATCTCAAACTCTAACAGAGTTGGAGATATGGCACAAAAGGCTTGCTCACATTGGTGAGAGGACACTCAAACAGATTTGCAGGGACCAAAGTGTACTTGGTTTGCCTAATATCACAAGGCAACACATGATTTATAAGTGTGAAGCTTGTCAACTCGGCAAGGCTCATAGACAACCTTTCAATAAGAAAGGATATATGTATCAAAATCCTTTGGATCTAGTGCACACGGATGTGTGGGGTCCAAGTAAGGAGCCATCTATATCAGGCTCAAGATATTATGTGTCTTTCATAGATGATTGTAGCAGGTGGACCATTCTGTTTTTCATGAAGCACAAGGATGAAGTGTTTAATTGCTTTAAGAAGTATATTGCTCTTGTTGAAAACCAAACAGGTAGGACTTTGAAACGACTCAGATCAGATGGTGGAGGAGAATACTTCTCTTTTGAATTTGATGCCTTCTTGCATGAAAGAGGCATTAAAAGGGAAGTCACTACAAGGTATACACCCGAACTCAATGGTGTAGCAGAGAGGAGGAACAGAGCTATTGTCGAAGCTGCAAGGTCCATGCTCAATGAAAAGGGATTGCCGAACTACCTATGGGCAGAGGCTGTGTCGACAGCCACATATCTCATAAATAGACTTCCATCTAAGTCACTAGATGGAACCACTCCATATGAAGTGTGGAATGGAAGAAGACCTAGTCTAGAGCATTGTAAAATCTTTGGATGCTTAGCCTATGCTCACATTCCTTCTCAAGTAAGAGGGAAATTGGATCCCAAGGCAGAGAAGTGTGTATTCATTGGTTATGATCAAAACCAAAAAGGATATAGATTGTACAATCCAACCAATAAAGGATTTTCTGTGAGTAGAGATGTAATTTTTGATGAAAACAAATCATGGTTTGATGATGACAGGAAAGTGAAGCTGCCATATGACTTGGATGAAGATTTTCCATCACTTCAACCAAAGGAGCCAAAGCAGATTGAAGAAAGTGATTCGGAGATTGACCTAGAAGACTTGGAAAGACTAAAGCTATGGAAGAACAAAGGTAAAGCAAAGATGCAGGATGCTACATATGGACCCGAGAGCTCACATCAACCACTTAGAAGGTCTTCGAGGGAGAAGAAGAAACCAGAGAGGTTTGGTTATGATACTTCTTTGGTCACCAAGCACTCAATCTACATTGCAAAGGATTCAACCAATGAAGAACCTACCACATTTGAAGAAGCACAAAGCAAGAAAGCTTTGAGAGATGCAATGGATGAAGAAATGGAAGCCTTGAAGGAGAATGACACTTGGGAGCTTGTACCTAACAAGCCATCTATGAAGATAATCGGATCTCGATGGATATACAAAATCAAGAAGAATCCAGATGGAAGTATAAATAGACACAAAGCAAGGTTAGTTGCTAAAGGGTTTGCTCAAACCCATGGTATTGATTATGAGGAGACTTTCTCTCCTGTTGCAAAAATGCCTACAATTAGGGTTCTCATAAGTCTTGCTGCATCTAGAAATTGGAATCTTTATCAACTTGATGTAAAGAATGCTTTCTTGAATGGATGGATTTCTGAGGAAGTGTATATGGCACAACCTCCTGGATATGAGGATGCACATCATCCTAACTATGTATGCAAACTAAAGAAAGCTTTGTATGGATTGAAGCAAGCTCCAAGAGCTTGGAATTTCAGATTGGTTACTTATTTGCAGGACCAAGGATTCAAAGCTAGCAAGGCGGATACCTCTTTGTTCATAAAGAGGAATGGATCTGAAGTGATCTATTTATGTGTGTATGTTGATGATATTATTATCACAGGCAATGATCTTGAAGGAATCAAACAGGTAAAGAGTCAAATGAAGGAGGAGTTCAAAATAAGTGACCTCGGACCACTCACTTATTTTCTTGGATTGGAGTTGATCTACACAGATTCAGGTATATACATCACACAAAGGAAGTATGTCCATGACATGCTCGTCAAGTTCAAGATGGAAAATACCAAGTGTGCAGGTACACCTATGGAGCAAAATCATAAGCTTAGTGCTTATGAAGGAGAGCCAATTGAAGACATCACAAGCTATCAAAGCTTGGTTGGAAGTTTGAACTATGCAACACTCACAAGGGTGGATATATGCTATAGTGTTAGCATATTGAGTCAGTTTATGCATAAGCCGAGAAGACCACATATGGAAGCGGCCAAGCGAGTCCTCAAGTACCTAAAGGGGACCATGAATGAAGGTTTGTTCTATTCATATACTTCAGATATTGAGCTAAAGGTCTACTCAGATGCAGATTGGGCCGGATCTAAAGATGATAGAAGAAGCACATCAGGGTATATATCATTTGCAGGTTCAAAAATCATTTCTTGGTCATCGAAGAAGCAACCAACCGTGGCATTATCTTCTACTGAAGCAGAATATAGAGGTTTGGCTAATGCAACTCAAGAAATCATGTGGTTAAAATCTTTGTACACAGATCTTGGACTTCATTCTTCAACACCTCACATTTTTGGTGACAACACAAGCTCACTACATCTAGCAGCTAATCCGGTATACCATGCTAGAACCAAGCATATTGAAGTCCACTACCATTATGTAAGAGAGAAGCTAATGAGCAAGGATATTCAACTATCCTATGTCTCTACAGATATGCAATGTGCAGACATGTTGACGAAAGCTCTTGATGGTACGAAATTAAGTAGATTCAAGTTGATGATTGGTTTGCAGGAAATCAAGGACAATTGAAGACTTATTTGGAGGCCAAGCATGTTAGGCTTGAGGGGGAGCTGTTGGTGCATTTTGCCCAAGCCTACATGCTTGATATGCTTGATATTATCCTCATTTGTAAGTCACATGAGTAGTCATGTGAACACCTCTTGTAAAAGAGTACATTTTATCTCTTGTAAATGGAAAAAGAAAAAAGGAAAAGGATGGCTTACCTCATCCATGATGTAAAAGCAAATTCGTGGCTCCAACTACCAAAATCACGAATTTTTGAGCTGAGGGAATCTCTCCTAACTTTGGGGATCACTTTTAGGTGGAGCCATTCGAATTCGAATTCAAAACTCCCTCCAAGAATTGCTATAAAAGGAGCAAGAAGGAAGAGGCGATTAGCAAGACTTGTACGTGACCACTTCATGTCATTTTGTAGAGATTGAAGAGCTTACTCCATAGCTCTATCATTCTACTCCCATTGTGCAAAGATTCATTGCCAATGTGGTTGTAATCATATGTGAATCTATACATTTATTATCATCTACCTCTCTGTTTTGTTCTCTGCTATACTCACTCAGAGCAGTAACTTCAGAAGGTCATATCTCGAGTTTTACTGAACATTTTTCAGTGTTTTAAAGTGCGTTGGATAGCTCTCACTGTCTAGTTTCTACCTATAAATTTTCAAGGTCATTGGATTTATAATTTTGGAGATATCTGCATTTTACTGCTTACTGGTCTATCTCTGCAGAGCCCCGAGAATTGTGGGAATGTTCCAGAACTTGATGAAACTTGTTCTCAGTGCTCAGTCCATCATTTGAAGTGTTTTAACTTGGAATAGGAAGCTTGCTAAGTCTATTTGCTATGCCCAAAAGTAATTTTTCTAATTCCTTCCAGGTTGAGAGCACTGTTCATTTTTTCCAGCAGGTGTATGTCCAAAAATAGCAAGTTTTGGGAGCTAGTCATTTCGCAACTTGTCGGTCTTGACTTAAACTTTTGGGATACATGTTCCAAAGTACTTGGCTGATATTTTGGTGGATTTAGGAAGCTCAAAGGGTCTACTAATCAACTCTGAAGTCTCAGTTGGCTGGTGTGAAGCTGGTTGTAGCGGCACCTACTCATCTTTGGATTGCATCCACCATCTCTCTTCACAGTTTTGTTGTAGGAAGGCCAATCTATGCGGAAGAGATCCATCATGCATGTTGTAGATGAAGCTTTCCTGGCTAGTTAGAAGGGCAAAGGAAAATGGAGCTCATCTACTAGTAAGCAGAAATCTGCTAATTTTGCACAATCAAAGGATGATAGAGACAAGAAGAAAAAGAAAAGCAAAAATTATTTTGCAAATATTGTAAAGGAAATGATTGTCATAATGAGTTTTTCAAAACTGTCTGTTAAAGAGGCAAGGAAGAAAGAGGATGGAATGGTTGTTGCAGAGGCCTCTACACCCAAAACAGAGTCTGCTAATCTTGTGCAAAATGAAGAATGGGGATTTACCACTGTTTGCACTTATAAACCATCTTCTCATGAACAATGTATGTCTGTAGTAGAGTGAGATGTTTGGTACTTTGATAGTGAGGCAACCAAACATATTAACTTAGAGCGCAATTTCTTCACTTCACTTGAGCCCGCTCCTATAGGGAATACTATCACATATGCCAACAACACCTCTTATCCTGTGATGGGAGTTGGTAAGATCATTCTAACTACTATTGATGGTAGTTCTTTTACATTGTTGGATGCTTTATTTCTTCCAAGGATCAAGAAGAATCTGTTATCGGTTTGAGCTTTGGCCAAGGTTTGCTTGGTTATGAAATTTGTTGATGTCAGATGTATAATTCATGATCTATCAAATGGCGATGTCATTATTGCTTCTAGCATTTTATGTCATGCGCTCTATAAGCTCATAGACTATGAAAAATCTATGAATGATTCAACATGTGCAGTACATGATTCTCATGCTTTGTGAGATGCAAAACTTTGGCATGCATGCTTTGGTCATTAGAATTTTGTTAGTTTGCTACACCTGCAGAAATCTGAAATGGTGTCCTCTCTATCCAAACTTGAGGCATCTCGTAAACATGACTTTGAAGGTTGCATTTTGGGCAAAATGCAGCATTCCTCATTCACAAAAAATGCTTCAATTCAAGCTATTTAGAAATTGCTGCTTGTCCTCTCTATCCAAACTTGAGGCATCTCGTAAACATGTCTTTGAAGGTTGCATTTTGGGCAAAATGCAGCATTCCTCATTCACAAAAAATGCTTCAATTCAAGCTATTTAGAAATTGCTGCTTGTTCACAATGATGTTTGAGATGCAAAACTTTGGCATGCATGCTTTGGTCATTAGAATTTTGTTAGTTTGCTACACCTGCAGAAATCTGAAATGGTGTCCGCTCTATCCAAACTTGAGGCATCTCGTAAACATGTCTTTGAAGGTTGCATTTTGGGCAAAATGCAGCATTCCTCATTCACAAAAAATGCTTCAATTCAAGCTATTTAGAAATTGCTGCTTGTTCACAATGATGTTTGTGGTCCTATGCACACACCCTCTTTTGGAAACTATCTTTACTTCGTGACTTTTATTGATGATTTTTCAAGGCATGCATGGGTATATCCATTGAAAGAAAAGTACGAAATGTTTATGTGCCTCAAATAGTTTTTGGTTTTGGCTAAAAATCTATCATTATGTAGAACGGACACCCTCCATTTTGATCGAGGGGGGAATATATGTCTTCTTATTTTAATGCATTTTTGGTTGAACGTGGGATAAAACATGAGTGTGCAATGTCGTATACACCTCAACAGAATGGGGTTGCTGAATGAAAAAACAGGTCACTCATGGAGATGGTGAGGTGTATGGTCAAGATTCAAGCTTTTCCACATAGTTTCTGGCTTGAGGTTGTTATGTGTGAAGCATAGGTACTTAACAAGTGTCCCACTAAAGCATTGGACTCTATCACTCCATGTGAGGCTTGGCATGGTCACAAGCCATATTTTTTGCTCACCCTTATGTTTTTGGTTGTCTAACATATGCATTAGTGCCTGAACAACAACGTAGGAAATTGGATGATAAAGCAGTGAAATGTATTCTTGTTGGGTACAATTCTGAAAGCAAAGGCTATTGTCTCTATCATCCACAAACTAAATGCATTCTCGTAAGCCATGATGTTGTTTTTGTGGAAGATGCTATTCAGCCATTATGTTCACATACTAAGGAGACATCTATTAGCTCCAAAGATATGTATGATACTTTGCTACCTCTTTTCACAGGTGGAAAGTCTAGTGCTAGTCTGAATGAGGCAAGTTCTTAGCCTTTAATTATAGGTTTCATGTGATGATGAAGATCGTTCCATTTTTTATGCAAATTTACATGATGCACTTGTTGATGAGAGATTCGATATTGAGGATGGAAAAACTATATGAAAATGGTTGGTGTAGGCCTTGTGTGAAAGCAAATTAGATGCACCTCTTTCATATCATACTCATTCAGGCTCTCATAGTGCTTCTTTTCCATCAAATTGCTATGTGCTTGGTTCAGATGCCTTATGGCTTATTTGGGTATTGGTCAATCTTCTGCCACCACCATCTTCACTGATAGTCAGAGTGCATTGGCAGTTGTGAGGAACCCTATGTTCCATGCTCATAGTAAGCACATTGAGGTGCACTATCATTATGTCAAGGAGAGGTTCTTTGCGGGAGAGATCAGTTTGGCATATGTGCCCACACAGGAGAACATTGTAGACCTTTTCACAAGAGGCTCTGCCTAGGGAGAAGTTTGAAGCTTTCCGCAAAGCTTTGGGCTTACTTCCTTTTGTGGATTGATTCCACATAGGTTGACACTTCCTTGTACATGAGCGCCAGCTCCTCGTTCACCATATCACTCCTAGGGGGGATTTGTTGATATATTTAGGTAGTGATGTGTGTGAACACACTAAGACCGCCGGGGCACTTTTTTCCTCTTTAGGAGAATTTTTCCCCCTAGCTTGTATTTATGCCTATTACCCTAATGAGCTACTTATCTTAGCTCATTCTAGTGGTAATACATTCAGTATTGTGTTTTGTGCTCCAAGCTTCTTCTTCTTCCTCCTTGTGTTGTTCACGTTGTTAAACGCTTGTTCTAACTATCAGAAGTGCGTTTAAACGAGAATTGGGTTCTTGGGAGTGGAAGGGGTCTGTAAGGACAGAGGCCCTATGCTTGTTTCCCAAAATTACTTCACAACACACAATATACCAACATTCAAGATTTTATCAAGAATTGGTATCTCATTCTCATTCTTTACGGTTCATCATTTTAACTCTATCAGAGTCTATCGAACACATTGTACCAGACTATCAGTATCGTATTACCTCAAAACCTTTTTTCCGAATACACACTACTATAACACTTAACAATAGTTCAACCTTCGCCGAACAGCGCTCACAGTCAGACAAACCGAAAACACAGAAGGACTCAACAGTTTCAAACATACAGTGTTGAAGACTAACACATACTGGAGATAACCATTATTGTAGCCAAATCTCACCGTACAAGTACAGATCTCGATACTGAGAACAACACAATCCTGCATAGCGTTTTTAGGAACACTACCACAGTTACACAGACTTCATCAACAATTGGCAGAACATTCAAGAAGAAGGACACCACGATATACATACTTAACAGAACAATCGCCACAAAGATACGTAGAACAACTCTCTCAGACAACAGTCCGATGATCTATTGGATGTCAAGGAAACTCATACAAGTAGGTATCAATAGACAACAGACATGGATACGCATGGTATACTCAGAGTACTCAGAAATTAGGCACGCAACACTACAATAACCCGAACAAGTGGCGATAATACAACACAGAAATGAAACACAGTACTCCAAGTTAGCCAACTCGACACACAGTAACGACCACGACAATCACCCAGACAGACAGCCTGGTGATTCCACGAATCGTCACCCTGCATCTCTTTTACATTGCTATATATAAAGATTACAGATGTCTTTGTAACAACTTTTCGTGCGTGCGAAACAAGATTCAGTTATACAGTTGCCAATCCGGCGGCCGACTAACACTTTGGCACGCACGGTGGACTTGAACCCGTAGGTTTTTACAAAATTATTGCTCGTCTATAATACCTTCTAAATACATGCTTCTGGCTAACCTGAAGGTTCGAGCAATTTTCTTTTTTAAAGTTTCTAACATCTGTTTGAGAGTGTCCGGTTCTACTAGTTGTGCATCTATTCTTACAGAACTTAATGAAATAGCTTCGGTCAGCAAAATTTCTGCTTGCGTCTGCAGAAAGGCTTCTTGTAAATAAAATTCATTCGAGAGCGCCGCATCTCTGGAAACATTCATTTCTGCCACTTGTTGCTCCATTTTGCTTATCCTTTCTTTCTGATTTTCCAGCTGATTCTCCCTTCTTTCGATTTCTTGATTCTGGAAATTTATGGTTATGGAGTATGCATCCTTTTCGCTTCGGAGATGTGTTATTAACTTCTGTGTTTGAGCTTCCTTGGTCAAATAGTGTTTGAGCATGTTGTTCACATCTGATAAATTTTTGTTTGTTCTTTGAAGTTCTTCTTCTGTTTTCCTAGCTTGCCTCTACTGTTCTTGGCTTTGCTGTACTACTTCGTGTAGTTGAACTCTGGTTTCTTCTAATAAATTGCCTAAGGCGACTGTGGCATCTTCTTTATCCTGTAGCTCTTGCTTTATTTGACTGACGGCGGTATTTTCCTCATTTAATAACTCTTCTTTGGTTTTGAGGTCGGCCAGTGCCGCATCTCTCTGATTTGTAAGTGTCTACTCTTCTACAAGCTGGGCTTGGAGATGGGTAATTTGGGAGTGCAATTGATGGTTTTCTGCTTTGACTGCATCTATTTCTTCCTGTAGAGGTGTGATATCTGCTTCTAGGACATCCACCTTGTGTTGTAACTCATTTCGGATGTTATCAGCGACCTCTTTCATTTGGCTTGGTAATTGCTGTGATAGATGAATGAGTAATTGACCCATGTTGGCAAGCTCAGAAATTACGGGAATGGACGGGAGCGGAAGGTGAGGACGAGGTTGAGATGAGGATGTGGTGAAGAGTTGTTAGGAGTTGGGTGGTGAGTAATTCGGGGATGAGGATGAAGAAGCCGCAGGTTCGTCGGGGACAATGGGTGGAATAGGAAGGATGGGGTTGAGTGGCGGTTCCGACGAAGGAATGGGAAGGGTAGGATTAGGTTCTGTTACCTGTTCTATGGTTTGTTGTGCAGTGTTGACGGTGTTAGCAGCTGTGGACTCGACTGCTTTCAGTAACTCTTCGAAAACTTCTTTAACGATTTGTTCCTCATCTCCTTGTTGTTCCTGCTCAGATTGCTGCTGAGATGCTTCTTGTGACGAGCTTGTGTCAGAGTCGGTATGATCCTCCTGTTCGTGTTGCGCTTTTGACGAGGACTGTCCGGATGATTCGTGCTTCATAGATGTTGCGGTGTCATGGAAGGTTTCTTCGTCCTGTTTTTCTTCTTCTTTGTCATCTTCATTATTTCCTTCGGTTGAACCTTGTGCTTGACTTTCAGATGAACTGATTCTAATTCTCTTCCGGTGGAAGAGTTGATTGATCCCCTCTTCCTCTTCTTCATCATCTTCCAATAATTGGGCTGACCCTTCATGGTGCAGGACCGGGCCTTGGGGTGGTAGTTGTGCGGCAAGTATGGCCGGAAAAAGGAAAGAAATGATGTGCGGCAGACTGGACCTTAGCATTCCTCCCTTGTTTACCTGTTTGATGATGGAAACGCATTCCTTGTGAATGCGGTGGAAGAAGTAGGATGCGAAATTGATTGGTTCTCAAGCAGCTAAGTCAATAGTGGAGTAAAAAGGCCTAGAGATGCCATACGTTCGCTTCTAGAGGTTAAGAATGGCTACGAGGAATTGCAGTGCGGATCTCTCAGGTTCCGGTGGCAGAGGATGGCGTATTCGTTAGATGAACTCCTAGGGAACAATCGATTCATGGTGGCAATCGGTAGATTCGGGCCATTTTCCTGACCTTGCTGAGGGAGTTTAAACGCCTCAGCAAAAGCCTGGAAGGTGATTACATATCGGGATGGTAGGGAGGTGATCGACCAACTTTGCTCGTTGGCAGGATTAGCGATAGCGGCTATTATTTGAGCAAAGAATGGGTGGGATTCCACTGAATGCCATGGCAGTTCAGCGAAATTGGATAACCCACGGATGCGCAGGAACTCTCCTACCTCGGTAGGGAGTCCATCATAGAAAGCGGCATAGTTTGCCAGAGCTTCCATGGCGCAAACGATGACAGCAAGCACAACACGCAAATGCATAGGGTATACACAGTCACACAAATCACACAAGCACAATAGCGATTTTCGGCAAAACGGAGAAGGTTAAGTAGATGCATTGTAGTGGAGAGCAATCAAAATCACTAATCATCGTTCGTAGTTGAGATGATAACTTCTTAACTTTGGTGTGCATGTATGAGTAGCTGGAAAGGGCAGGGCGGCTGTTGACATAATTAGGTATCAAAACGCGGGTATTTACATACTTATTATTTTAAGTGCTCAAAAACAAAAGGAAATAAAGGAAAAGAAAAAGAAAGAAAAGAGAACGCCAAAAGACGCGACCAACCGTGAAACGTTTCAGTGTGGGTTAGATGTTTGTTGATACGGACGTAGCTTCGAACCGTTGACGACTTTCGGAAGGGGATTTCCGATCAAGTAGTCAACCAAAATGTTGCGGGGCCCACTTGTTCAGAAATCCGATAGGGGCCAAACCATCGTAACTTGAATTTGCCAGCAGAGCGATTCGACTTTGCATTGTAAAATAGTACAAGTTGTCCCACCATAAAAACTGGGGTTTTTAGATAGCGATCATGTGTTCGAGCTTGTCTTAGCTGTACTTCCTGCATAGTTAGAAAACTTTGCCATCGGTGCTCATCCAGTTCTCTGAGTGTATCTAGCCGAAATGATAAAGAATCTTCTGATAATAGTTTCTGAGTGAGAGCCACACGTAAGCTTGGCACAATAATTTCCATGGGTGCTATGGCTTCCAATCCATAAGCTAGTTTGAAGGGTGTTAGACCTGTTGCTACCTTATAGGTAGTCCTGTATGCCCATAATACTGCAGGTAACAGTTGATCCCATCTTTCCGGTGCTTCCAGAAGCAGTTTTCGAAGCATATTCAGCAGGGTCTTGTTTGTACTCTCAGCCAAACCATTTGCACGAGGATAATATGGTGAACTGAATTTATGCGTGATCTGAAAAGAATGTGTGAGTACTTTCATTAGATTGTTAACAAAATGAGTGCCCTGATCTGTAACAAGCTCCAGAGGTAAGCCAAAATGCGGAAAGACATCTTTCATTAGACACTTTGCCACCGAAACAGTTGTGGCAGATTTTAAAGCCCATGCTTCTGCCCATCTGGTTGCATAGTCTGTACAAGTTAGAATATAACGATTATTGCTGAGTATTGCTGGCGGTGTAATAGGTCCGATAAAGTCTAGACCCCACTTCTGAAAAGGTTCTAATGGCAAGATAGGTTGTAGAGGGAAAAAATGACGTTGTAGGGGTTGTCCAGACCTCTGACAATTATCACATTTTTTGACAAACTACAATACATCCCTGTACATAGTAGGCCACCAAAGTCCACTCTGAAGAATTTTTCGGTGTGTTAAATCTGCAGCAAAATGGCCACCGAAAGGAATTGAGTGAGCCAAAGTAATAACTGAATCAACTTTGTGTGGAGGGATACAACGAAGTAAAATTCCAATGTGATCCATATAGTATAATTCCCCAACAATTAACCAAAATTTGCGACTGTATACTGCAATCTTCCTACGCATTGCAGGAGATGTTGTAGAAGGAAGGCATCCATCAGTCAAAAAATTTAACAACTGATCATAGTAATTAGTTGTCACAGGAGGATCTGCAATTTCATCATTAGTTGGTTCAGTATTGTAAATCGCTGGTGTGGTGTCATCAACACCGACTGGAGCTTCACCGGAATCTAAACGAGAAACGAAATCTGCTAAGGCATGTGAACTGCCTGGCCGATGAATAACTTCGTAATCAAATTCTTGTAAAAGTAGAACCCATCGTGCTAATCGACCACCTAGATGTTGTTGTCGTACCAAGTAGACAAGTGCAGCATGATCTACATGAAAAGTAAATTTTCGGCCAAGTAAATAATGCCTAAATTTCTTGACAGAGTATACCAAACCCAGACATTCCCTTTCGGTTATAGAGTAATTCTTTTCAGCAGGAGCAAGCCTTCGGCTGGCATAGTACACAGGTCGAAACCACTTATCGATGTGTTGCATTAGAATGCTCCCAATTTCTATATCTGAAGCATCAACAAATATATGAAATGGACGATCCCAGTCAGGAGGCTGTAGGATTGGAACCTGTGTTAGTAATCCCTTTAGACGATCAAAAGCAATTTGACATTCCTGAGTCCATTCAAATTGTCGAGGAGTCTTGGTTATTAACTTGTTCAGTGGTATTTCCAAATGAGCAAGCCACCGTAAGTGCCGACCATGCCATCTTACTTGGCACATGAAGAGCATCACTTCCTTAGGTGTAGTGGGCACAGGTGCTTCTAACACAACTGTAATTTTATCTGGATCCACCTGTATACCTTGTGCAGATACGATGTGGCCAAGTAGCCTTCCACATGAAACCGCAAACACGGATTTGTTTGGGTTTAAACAGAGTCTGTATTCTCTGCACTTCTCAAAGCAACACCGTAAATGGAACAAGTGTGCTACCATTTTTCCAAATAACGAAACATCATCAAGATAAACTTGCATAAACGAGGTAAGGTAAGGGGAGAATATTTCCTGCATACACCTCTGAAAAGTACTTGGGGCATTTCTTAATCCAAACCACATTACGGTACAAGCAAAAACATCCCAATTGGTAATGAAAGAGGTCTTTGGTATATCCTGCTCAGCCATTCTAACTTGATTATATCCACTGTATCCATCTAGGAATGAATACATTTCATGTCCTCCTACTCTATCAAGCATCGTGTCAAGAAAAGGTAGTGGAAATGGATCAGGCACCGTAGCTACGTTCAGTTTTCGGTAGTCCACACAGATTCGTAGTTGCTTATTCTTTTTAGGAACAATGACAATTGGTGAGATCCATTCAGCATGCTCTACTGGTACAATGAATCCAACTTTGAGTAGCCTATCAAGCTCTGCTTTTACCTGTGATGCATAGTTCGGATTCATCTGGTAGCTGGGTTGCTTGATTGGTTTTGCTTCCGGCTTCAGCATGACCCTGTGTTGATAAATGCGCAGGTCCAACCCCTTCATATCTTTGTAATCCCATGCAAAGACGTCAGAGAATTCTCGGAGTAGCTGGATTAAGTCTGCTTGAAATACTCCCGGTAGGCTTTCCTTTATCTTGACAGGACGCGGATGGTCCTCATCTCCTAAATTATAGGTGATCAATTGATCCTCTGGGACATAAAATTGTCGGGGTTTCTCTGTATCGACTGCTGGCTTAAAAAGTTGTTGTAGATCAGCGTCATCTGTAGCAGTGGTATCTTTCTTCTTATCTTCTTTTGTTACAGGCATCACCGTACAAACTACGGGATTCCAATTATCTACAATAGATTGTAGATCAACTGTTCCTAGGGAGATTAAGCCAATGTTGTTCTTTAAAAACTCTTCTTCTTCATCATCTGACAACCCATCTAACATATGAACTGGTTTTACAAAATACGGTCTAGCATGCAATTCGCAAGGCTGTATAGCATCTAGTTTTACAATATATTTACGATTATTATCTTTGAAAGTGAGTTCCTGTGCAGACCAATCTTGTATGACCTTGGCTTGCTTCAGCCAAGGACGGCCAAAAACAAGATTATAATCAAGGGTGGATTCCGGTAATTCTAGGACGACAAAGGTCATCTTAAATGTGGTACCCTGCAAAGTTATTGGTACATTCTGTACAAGTCCACTGGTCAGCCATTCTGACAAAGAACTGATCTGGTTCGATTTTAGTCCATCCTAACTTCTTACAAAGTGAAGCAGTAGCAATGTTGACACCAGATCCTCCATCAATTAGTACCTATGTAATTTTATGATTTTTATACCATACCGTAATTAAAGGAACCGAATGATCGACCGTAGAATCAGGTTCCAGTTTCACTGTGGCTATTGCTAGAATACAGGAAGACTCAGGACTAAACTGTTGCTAGAATTGTTGTCGAACTCCTGGTACTAATGCAAGTAATTGGCCAAGAGGAAGAGTAATGGATACTTTGGATAAAATCTCCCAGGTCTTATGTGATTGAATTGTGTTTTCCGCCGATTCTGAAGATGATGTGCTGGCTGAAGATGATGTTTCTGCTGAAGATGATGTTTCTGCTGAAGATGATGTGCCTACTACTGACTCATGTTTTTGTGTTCCTTCCTTGGTTAACGGAGCCTGGGTCACCGGAATAGGATCTGGAAACACTGGAGGTTCGACGGTGGTCCATTGACTTGCCTTATCATACATCCTTTGTTGTTCACGTATGCCTGGTTCAAAGACTTCTATTGCTAGTTGCAATTGCTTACCGGATCGGGTCTGAATTACTGCAGCTTGCGTTTCTAAGGGTGTGATTTGTACCATATTAGTCATTGGGTTTTGTCGTTCTTTCTTCCTCTGATCATACTCAGTTGCATCCTTACAAAATCTTCTAATGTGACCAAATTCACCACAAAAATGGCAGCACGGTGGTGGCAAATTGGGATTTTCCTGTGCTGGTCCGGCCTGCCCGCGATTTGCATTGTAGTTATTATTTCTCTGTCCTCTGAAATTTCGATAGCCTTGTTGCTGGTTGTTTCTTATTTGCGGAGGTACATAATGATTGGCTGGCTGTCCTGGTTCCTATATAATAGCATTGACAGTTGCGGTTCCCTACACTTTGGCATTGTATGCACAGTTTTCGGTAGTATGTCCGGTCGTGTTGCAGATAGCACAAAACAACTGATCAAGTGCACAAGTGGCACTAGTGTGCCCTGAATTCTTGCATGTGGTGCAGAACATTTGTCTGGTCGGGTCTTCTGCAACATTTTAATTTGCTTTTAACCATTCCAAGTCTTCTGTAAATCCTCCAACCTTGTTTTCCAGCTGCAAAGCCATTGCAATCACTGCATCTAGTGTCATAGCTCCTACACAGCGTATGATCATAATCTGTTTAAGTTGCGGAGTCAATCGATTGATAAACCATTGAGTGATAACGTCATCCGGTAGGTTGGCATGTGCTGGTGGTAACTGCCTCAAATGAGTCATGAATAGAGTGGCATATTCCTGCACTGTTTGATTTATCTTCTGTCTATTGTTTTGCAGGTAGTCGAAAATTTTGGCTGGATTCTTCTTTAGCCTGAATCTTTGCAAAAATGCATCCCTTACTGCTTCATAGGTGCCAAAGTGGTTAATATCATATTCTGTAAGCCATCTAAGTGCTTCGTTAACCAATGTCGACTGGAAGACAATAGCCTTATACGCCGAATCAGGTGGATGGTTGAGCACTGCATAACTTATCTCAAATGTGCGTACATGAGCATCTGGGTCATCTCCTGGAAATCCACCGAATTTAGTGTACGTTACTCCGGTTGGAGTCGGTCGGGGTGGGAATAACGGTTGTTGTTGTTGATGCTGCTGCTGCTTCTGTTGTTGTTGTTGTTGTTGTTGTTGCCCATTCATCGTGTGATGGTTTTATTGTGACTATCTCCTGTATCCCGGGGCTGAATATCTGGATCCTCGGAATCTGTATCGTCAGCCTGTGCACTTTCTGGTTCGATAATCTTGTTTAGTATGTTTCGAATCTCAGTTTCGAACAAGATACCTTCCTTCTTGATGTCAAATGTAGGGAAGTATACTCCTGGTAACGGCGACTGGACTGAAGATTCACCAAGAAATGGTAAACCGTCACCAAAAAATTGTGAATTCTCAGTAACGTGTACCAGAATAACATCGGAAGGTGTCGATTTTTCACCAATACAAGTTGCTTTTTCTCCTTTACTGATTTCTTTGGCCAAGAGGTTTCTATTAGTAAAAAAATTCGAATCTTTACCTAATGGTGTTAAACTAACTTCATGCTGTGTCCCTGTAGATTTTGGAGTTACTATATCTTCGACGGACTGTGCCGAAATCGCAGCGGAATCTGCCAAAAATGTAGTACGTTCCATCAGAATATGGCTGGAATCACTACTAACGTTCTTCACTTTCTTGACAACTGGGTTAAACCTATCTGTACTTCTACCTCCTGGAGGCGTCCTTAGCAAATTAGGTACCCAAGGTTGTCGGTTCTTTGGATACGTTTCACCGGATCTAGTAACCAGCATGTATCATCTTTTGTACTAATCGCGTACTATTACTTTTGATTTACAATCTACAGTCACGTTACCACAATCGATTTTGCAACAATCTGATCTATTGCCACCTTCCCACAGACGGCGTTAGTGTTAAATGCTTGTTCTAACTGTCAGAAGTGCGTTTAAATGAGAATTGGGTTCTTGGGAGTGGAAGGGGTCTGTAAGGACAGAGGCCCTATGCTTTTTTCCCAAAATTACTTCACAACACACAATATACCAACATTCAAGATTTTATCAAGAATTGGTATCTTATTCTCATTCTTTATGGCTCATCATTTTAACTCTATCAGAGTCTATCGAACACATTGTACCAGACTATCAGTATCGTAATATCGAATTACCTCAAAACCCTTTTTTCGAATACACACTACTGTAACACTTAACAGTAGTTCAACCTTCGCCGAACAGCGCTCACAATCAGACAAACCGAAAACACAGAAGGACTCAACAGTTTCAAACATATAGTGTTGAAGACTAACACACACTGGAGATAACCATTACTGTAGCCAAATCTCACCGTACAAGTACAGATCTCGATACTGAGAACAACACAATCCTGCACAGCGTTTTTAGGAACACTACCACAGTTACACAGACTTCATCAACAATTGGCAGAACATTCAAGAAGAAGGACACCACGATATACGTACTTAGCAGAACAATCGCCACAAAGATCCGTAGAACAACTCTCTCAGACAATAGTCCGGCGATCTACTGGATGTCGAGGAAACTCATACAAGCAGGTATCGATAGACAACAGACACGGATACGCACGGTATACTCACAGTACTAAGAAATTAGACACGCAACACCACAGTAACCCGAACAAGTGTCGATAATACAACACAGAAATGAAACACAGTACTCCAAGTTAGCCAACTTGACACACAGTAACGACCACGACAATCACCCAGACAGATACCCCGGTGATTCCACGAATCGTCACCTTGCATCTCTTTTACATTGCTATATATAAAGATTACAGATGTCTTTGTAACAACTTTTCGCGCGTGCGAAACAAGATTCAGTTATACAGTTGCCAATCTGACGGCCGACTAACAACGTGCTTTTGTAGACCTAAAACTCCAACATAATAGACCTCCATTCGATGATAATCGTCTAATGAACTTCCATTAGAGCACATGACAATAAATTTACACACAATCATAGTCACATTTTCTCACACTTTATCATGTGATATGATAGACATTCATTTTTATTCTTATCAATGAAATGGCAGGCGTAAACATCTGTTATGTATTTAGCTCTGTAAGCGAGTAGAGAATCAATTAACTTAGAAAAAAGTTTTCCAATCAATACTAGTATAACAGGGACTTGATTACTCTGATAATATGAATATAGGAGCTTTACGATGAGGGCGCAAGGCGGTTCTTCATCCAGAACATACCTCCTACAGGTTGCAATCCGGCCACTCTAACCATGTTATCCAATCCATACACAGAATATGATATGTTGGGCTGCATAAGACCCATCAACAACGTTATTCAGAGCTATGGCTACATTTTACAAGATGGCATCAACACTCTTCGACGGCGCAACCAGGACGGGCTTTTCATCTATGGCGACTATTTCGGCCTTGTTTACAGCATCCTTGAAAGGCACTCTGAATTTGGTGCGTAATGAACACTCAGACTTCTATGCATACTTCATCACACGCATGCATATGAGCACAAGCAACTAAGCACGCAGGCTAATAGACGTACAGGTAAGTATGTAGATGCATGGGTTTCTCGTCTTTACACACATAAATACGTAGATGCATGCGTGTATGGATGCATAGATGCATACATGCATGCATACTTAGGTACAAGAATGTATACGCATGTATTATATACATTGTATGCATGCGTGTATACATACATATACACATAAAAGCATTCAAAAAAAATGTTTATATATATATATATATATATATATATATATATATATATACTCATGCACGGACTGAACAAAAATGCATTTTGTAAGTATGCAGATAAGTATAGGTAAGTATGCAATTGCATGGGTGTCTCGTCATACACTCGTAGATGCACAGATGCATGCGTGCACAGATACATGCACACATGGATACATACACACATAGCTACACACAGATACATGGATACATACAGATACACATGGATACAGATATATGCAGATACAGATAAGATACATGGATACAAATACATGCACACATAGATACAGATAGATGCACATAGATACATACAGATACATGCATATATATACAGATAGCACATAGATACATACACACATGGATACAGATACATGCAAATAGATACATGCACATATAGATACTCGCATACACACATAGATATACACATACACACCGATACATGGATACATGGATACATGTATTTACATAATCTTGAACGTATCCACAGAGACAAATGCATATGCTTAAGAATACGTAAATACATGCATTAAAACATACACACACACAAGTACATGCATGCATACATACTTAAATAGGTGCAAAAATATACACACATACACATAGATACATAGATATACATGGATACAGATAGATGCAGATACAGATACAGAGATACATGAATACACACATATATAGATACATATAGATACACATGAATATAGATACATGTAGATACAGATACAGGCACACATAGATACAGATACATACAGATACATGTGCATATGGATACAGATACATGCACATGAATACACACATACATACAGATAAATGCACATAGATACAAATACATGCACATAGATACAGACACACATGGATACAAATACATGCACATAGACACATGTGATACAGATACATGCACATAGATACATACACGCAGATACATAGATACATGTATTTGCATATTCTTGAACGCATGCACAGATGCAAATGCACATGCATATGCTTAAGAATACGTCAATACATGCATAAAAAACATACACACACAAGCACATGCATTCATATATACATACTTGCATACGTACAAGAGTATATATATGCATACACTGTATGCATGCATGTATGTATACAGACATGCACACATAAAAACATCCAAAAAAAAAAAAGTATATAGACATGTGCGCATTCACGGACTGACCAAAGATGCATATTTGCATAGACTCGTTCATGTAAGTATATGTTCATCGCATGTGGGCATTAATGAAATATACAGCAAGACACATCTAAATTCATGTTTTCTGCTTGTTCTTTGCTTGCTGGAGATAAGTACTAAAGCTTTTAAGAGATGCATTGCAGGTTTTAATCAAACGACCCAGAATTGCTGTGGAGTCGGAGGATTCTACAACTTTGACATGCTGATAAGGTGCGGACAAACGGGTGTACTGAATGGGAGGACGGTGGAGGCCGATCCATGCGACAACCCTTCAACGTACATATTTTGGGATGGTATACACTTCACGGAGGCTGCAAACCGTGTAATCGCCCAACAGTTCTTGGATGGGTTTTATGTGAATCCCTCAAACGCATTAAGACTTCTTTGTGATTTTGACATGAGTATAATAAGAAAGTGATTAATATAATTAGCGGATTCTGATTTTTCTTGATTGCAAAGTGCACATTCTTTTAAAGTTTCCATAACATTGAATTTTCAGAGAAAGAATAGTAATGAAAGAATAGTAAAGAAGAACTGTGCAGCAGGAAAAATGATGTTCCATTCAATTAAAATGGATCATGAAAATGATGTTCCATTCAATTAAAAAAGTAGATTGACATTTAATTAATTGGTTCAATTTATCCATTGAAATAATCAACTTTGAGAATGATGAAAACTCTAAAAATTCATTCAGATGTTGATTTCAAATTAGATCATCAGGATGATCTTGCTATTTCATTTTATTCACTCCCTCATATTTATAGATGTACAACATTAGTTGTAGTATCTCATGACACATTTCATATCTCAATAAAACTTTAATCATGATAATATAAGATAATATATTAAAATCTTACTACAAAAAATAATGATAATTGAATATAATATAGTATATTAAAATCTAATCTATAATATACCTCAATACTTTAATGATGATAATGATAATATTATATAATATAATAATATTCTAAATATAATATAATCTTATTGAAATGTGCATTTTAAATTTCAATTGTAACATAATTGCGTCACAATTAGGATGTTTGCGTCAGATACGGTTATCCATGAAAATTCTATTAATTGGATAAAGAAATGTGAACCTATTAGATGTTTGATTTTGATACAGGTTTTGGAATGCAAAACTATTGAAGTGTTTTTTTTGTAGAATATAGCCTAGAAAAAACGTGGAAAGTTATAACATTCATCTTTTAACTATTGCAATCACATTTGAGTTGAGTCAAACCATAGGAATAAAATATTGTTTCTTTGTCCTCTCGGAGATTTCAAGTCTTTATGACAATGATTTGCCAAAGTCTGTCTTCTACGATATAAGGCTTCTTGCATAGCATAATCTTGAGTTATCTTGTTATTGCATGTGTAAGAGATTGAATATATCTCTCCACTATTTCTATAACTAATCTGATTTATAATTGTATAACATCGTGCTATTGTGTTGAAGCCATGAAATATATCCTCGAGGTGTGAGGAGATATATGATTCTACAACTCCATGTAATGTTGTGTTTTGAAGCGATATGCCTTAATAGTGCTTCCGTCTATTCCTCTTCTAAGAAGCATTGAGATCCATTGGAGCAGTCATATCTCCTTGCGGGACTGCAAAACACTATTTCCTCCATTGATACATACATCTTGTTAGACAATGATCGATGGGCAAAAATGACCATATAAATAGGAGACTAGATATTGGTCAAACCAAGGAAGATACAAAAATGCAAAACCAGAAATGCATACTTAGAGTCCTACAAGGGTAGAGTTCTTGGATTCCAAATAAATGAAAGAAAAGCAGTGGAAGAAGTTTTGGTGCAGCACATCTACATGCACAAAGAGATGCTAGTTGTAGAATATCCAACATGTCTCCCAACGCATAGAGCCAATTGTAAGTATTTTACACCACTTACACTAATGAATTTGCAAATATTTTATATATCTATCCCTTATCTATTATGAATGGCAGCCTTTTTAATGCATTATAGGTCATTTTTATGCAACCATTGATTTTATAGGAGAGCTCAAATACCGCAAGATGAGAGCAACTCATAGAGTCTAGAATTATCTTCTTTAATCACTTCTACAAACTCAAGGAGCACAATTACAAAGGAATGCTTGAAAAACTCCCATTGAAAAATCTAGAAGATCTGGACCTTTTGTGGATATTTTAGAGAAATTTTAAAGCAAAATACTCAATGAACTGCAAAGCCAATTGAAACAAGACATAGCAACAAGAATTCTAAGAATACACTTTTCCATGCCTATTGGAATCTTTGTGAAACTGTCCATAGAATCACCTTCATTCATGTGCTCACTCTCCAACTGTTTTCGGAGGTAAGCAGCACGAGCCTCATTCCTAGCTTGGTACAATGTGGTAAGTGTATCCCAAGCATCCTTAGCTGTTCTACAAGAGCGAATGTGAGGAATAATGGCACGTTTTTTGACAAACAAAGCTATCAATGCATGTGCCTGGGCATCTCTGCCATCCCAGCAAATCTGCTCTGTAGTAGGTGTAGCAGAAACAGCAGCACGAACAGAAATCTGCACAATATCATCTTCGACACCATCTTCATCAGCTCCAGCACCTGTATTCGTAGTACCTGTTGTTACAGGTGTAACAAGATGTCTCTCAACACCCTGCACAATTTTCCATAATCCTTTTGCAACCAATACATGTCGCATCATATAAGCCCATAATGGGTAGTTGGTACCATCCAACATATCCTCAACAGCCAACATACGGAATACATCACTGCTTTCAGCCATGGCTGGTGACTAAAATACCTTGATGCAGAAAATTGATTGTATCTGAAAAAGTTGAATGGAACTGCCTAGACGAGTCTGTTAAACCTGTAGCAGACTTCGAGATGCTTATAGTGTCGAATAGAGACAAGTATATACCTTTGGCACAAAAGGACAAAATAGCCTACACAAGCGCTGCAATAGTGCGTTTGGAGGCCGAAACAAGCTCAGATCGCGATTTTGGCACAACAAAGCGAAGCTATTTTTGTCTCTCAAACACCCTGAGTATGCTCACCAAATTTCGTGCGAATCTAAGACTGCAAATGGAGGAGTGTCGACGGTGCCCTAGATGAAGCGACGACCTGCTCTGATACCAATTGTTGGAGTTAGACGTCTGCGAAAGCACGTGAACAGCACAAGGAAGAAGAAGAAGCTTGGAGCACAACACACAATACTGAATGTATTACTAGAGAATGTACAAAGATAAGTAGCCCATTAGGGAAATAGGCGTATATACGAGCCGGGGGAACAAAACCTCTTAAAGAGGGAAAAAAGTGCCCCGGTGGTCCTAGTGTGTCCACACACATCACTACCTAAATATATCAACACTTGTAGCTTGGTAACACTGCAAGAGAGAATAAGAATTCTAGAGTCTTTGAATATTTATCTATTCTTGTTGATAAACATGTGTTTCAAAAAGTTAAGGTCAATTTTCTTTTGGTTGGGCATACTCATGATCACATAGATCAAATGTTGAGTACACTTTCTAAGAGATTGGAACATCATAATGTTTTTACTCTTCCGTCGTTAACCATTTCAATTTCAAAAGCTTTTACTCCAAAGCTTGAAGTTCAACATCTTACATAGATCTTTGACTTCAATAGGTGTTGATAATAGTAGGAAAGTTTTGGCACCATTTCACAATATTAGTTTCAACCATGTATTTTCGATGAGGAGGATTGATGACACAACTCTTTTATTTGCAAAGAAATATTCATCTTTTGATGGGTGGGAACCTAAGGATGGATGCAAATTTTTATTGTATGTCCCTAGTTCATGGTTCAAAACAATCTCCATATTAAGATAGAAGCATTACGGTAGAATCTCAAAACATGCTTGAACAAACTAAAAGGTGGATGTAGACACTTATGGAAAAGAAGAGATAGATTGAGCATGCAAAAAAATATGCAAGCAATGAAGATGTATCTTGGTGGGATGATTTTTTAATGCATCAAGAACATATAATAAAGAATAACATTGCAAGATATTTGCCAATTGACATTCCATTCACATGGGGATTTTATCACATAAAGGTCAATGAATGTGGAGAAAGCATGTAATGCACATCCACTTCAAATCTTAATAGAACCTCCAAAAAGGAATATTTATGTAGGTCCAAGGATGACAAAAAAAGTTGAAGCACAATGGAAATTTGAAGGAGATATACGTTGTCATGACTATTTCAGTCCTTCTTAGGGGTGATGAATCTCCCAAACCATTTTTGATTGCAAAAGTTCTAGATGTCACTAAGGATACAGTCTAAGATAGAATAACGCCTTTGACAGTCCATTGGTATTATACTAAAAGTAGTAATGTATTCACAAGAAGGTACACTTTAGAAACAGTATGTGATACTAGCAAATGAACGCGTTCAAAAATGAAAAACTACATTAAGAGTACATACTTTTAAAATGGTACACTGAGAATGATGCTTAGCAAATTGGAACACCAGCCCGACATTTTCGGGTTGCGACAATATGCAGACCAGTAAGCAGAGATGTGAAGATATCTCTAGATTGAGAAAAGCACTGACAATGAAACTTTGTAGCTATGAAATAGATATTATGCTGAATATATAGCATTTTAAACATATCAAATGATCAAGTATCCATTGAGTGAAAGCTCTAAGAAGTTCACTATTCTGAGATGATAAGAGCAGAGAAGTGAAGCAGAAATATGATCAATGTATATGTATTAAATCACATAGAAATACAATGACCTTGGCAATGTATAATTGAAAAATATGAGGAAGATGAAGCGGCTATAGAATGAGCTCACTAATCACACAAATCCCTCTCAATTGATCTTAAAAATTGGGCTCTCTTTCACGTGAGATTTTGATCCATTTTTATAGCTAGAGTTGGAGCCGATTTTTGAATTCAAATTCAAGTTCTCACCAAAAAAAGAGTCCTAAACTTTAGGAATTACTTTCTCATCAATCAACTACCAAGAATTCGAGATTTGATTCCTCCTAAATCCACGTGGGGTTAGTATAATTAACATATGCACTTTTACAAGGATAAAAGTAAATTGACTTTTACAAGGTAGTCATATGTGACTATATGAAATAAATAATGATTCTCCAAGTATGTAGGCTTGGGCTCATTTGCACCAATAGTTCCCCCTCAAGCCTAACATGCTTGGTCTTCATTTATCTTTGATTTCCTACAATCCAATCACCATCTTGAACTTGTTCATCTTAGTTCCATCCAAAGTTTTGTGAGCATATCCGCACATTGTAAATTGGTTGATGCATAGGACAATTGGATGTCCTTGATAAGTAGCTTCTCCCTTACATAACGATAGTTCAGTTCAATGTGCTTAGTCCTTGCATGATATACAAGATTAGCAGCTAGATGAAGTGAGCTAGTCTTATCTCCAAAAATCATTCGAGTATAAGAATGTAATCACAAATATGTGTAAAGTAGCTTGAGCCACATAGCCTCTTGTGTTTCATTTGCTAAGCCTCTATATTTTGCTTCAGTTGATGAAAATGCTACAGTTGGTTGTTTCTTTGATGACCATGATATTAGTTTTGAACCTGCAAAAGATAGCTAGCAAGAAGTGCTCCTCCTATCATCTTTTGAGCGAGCCCAATCTGCATCAGAATACATCTTGATATCCAAATCAGAAGTGAATGGATAAAATAGCCCTTCATTTATGGTACCCTTTAGATATTTTAAGATCCTCTTGGCAGGTATACTTGGTGTATGCATAGATTGGCTTAATGTACTTAGTCCATAACATATGTCCACTCTTGTTAGGGTTGAATAATTAAGACCCCCAACAAGCCTTTGATAACTTGTAATTCCATGGGTGTACCTGCATTTTTAATGTTCTCCATCTTAAATTTGACTAATATATCATGATTGTACTTCCTCTTAGTAATAAAGATTCCAAAACTTGAATATTCCAAGAAAGTATGTTAACAAAACAGAATCACTAATTTTAAATTCTTCCATCATTTGAGCTTTAATTTGCTTGATGCCATTGGCATCATTCCCTATAATGATAATGTCATCCACATAAACACATAAGTAAATAATTTCTGAGTTAGTCTTCTTTATGAAAAAAGAAGAATGTGCTTTGCTAGCAACAAATCCTTGATCCTACAAATGTGTGACAAGCCTATGGTTCCAAGCTCTAGGAGCTTGCTTTAAACCATAGAGTGTTTCTTTTCATTCAACATTGATCTTGCAGCTTCTACTAGTAGTATATTCCTCCTCTACTCCATTCTATTCAGGAGTGTATCTTGTTGTGAATTCTCTCTTTATGCCACTTTCTTGTAGGAATGAATCAAATCATCTGAGAAATACTCACCACCTCCATCAGATCTGATTTCCTTCAAGCTTCTACTTGTTTGGTTCTCAATGAATGCCAAATACTTCTTGAAACAAGTTAAGACTTTATCTTTATGTTTCATGAAGTAAAGAGTTGTCCATCTATTATAGTCATCTATGAATGAAACATAGTACCTTGATCTTGAGATTGATGGCTCTCTGCGAGGACCCCACACATCTGTGTGCACAAGCTCCAAGTAGTCTTCATACATATATCCTTTTCTATTGAATAGTTCTTTGTGTGATTTTCTGAATTGGCATGCTCCACATTTGTAAATCATGTGTTGCTTGGACACATTTGGAATGCAAAGCACACTCTGATACTTGCAGCTCTAGTGTTCTTTCACCTATATGACCTATCCTTTTAAGCCATATCTCTAGTTCAGAAAGGGTTTGATCTTTGTAATAGAAGAGTGCAATGTTTCTGGTATCTTCAACTTCAAAAGTAAAGATTCTACCAGATTTCTCACCTTTTGCAATTCTCTTGAAGCCTTGTTGAGGGTCCTACACATATGCTCCATGCCCTTCTCAACAATTTGCCCAATATTGATTAAGTTTTCTGTTATGGTTGGCACATATAATACCTTAATTAAAAGGTTCATGTTACCATTAGAAGCCTTGATATTTCCAATATTCTTAAGAGATTGTCTAGTTTCATCACTTTCCCACACTTCATGGTTCCCTTTGGGTTCTTCAAGATCAGATAACAATGCTAGATTTCCAGCCACATGATTGGAACAATCAGAATCAATATAGAAAAGATGTTCATCATCTTTACCTTGCTTGGATGTCATGTTCATGATCATTAAAGAATCCTCTCGATCTTCTATGTACTTGTTATAATCTCTTTTACCTCTAAAGCCTCCTTGATAGTTGTTGTTGTTGTAACCTTGGTTGTAGTTGTGATGGTAATTGGTTCCTCCATTGTTGAATCTGCCTCTGGATTATCCATAGCTTCCTCTATGAAAGCCTCTTCCTTCTCTGATTCCTTGTGTTCTTGAAACACTCATTTGTGGCATGATTGATCAAACCACAAATATTGTAGGTTGAAGATTCGTATGATCTCCCCTTACCTTGCTTTCCTCCTCTACCCCTTTATTTAGTACCTCTTCCTCTACCTGTGAAGTTCACTTGAGAGGCACTTCCCTCTTCTTCATTCTTTTTACCTTTGCCTTTATCTTTGCTCTTATTTCTATCTATGTAAAGGGCAGAAGATTGATTACCTCTAGAGTTTTCTACATTCTTGTTGAGCTGTATCTCATGTGTGAAGAGTTGCCCCATCAATGTGTTGAGGTCACGTATTTGCATATCCATGTATAGGTCCATTGCTATGGTGGATTCCCACGTATCATAAGCTTTAATGCCATTTATGATCTGTCTTACTATTTGCTCCTATTCTATCTCTTCTCCAATGCTTCCAAGTTGATCAACTACATCCTTCATCTTGGTTACATAGTCAGCTACACTTTGCTTTGGTTGCTTCTTCAAGGTTATAAACTCCATCCATAGCTCGTTCTTCATCACCCTTGTATTTGATGAGAGGTATGAAGAAAGTACTACCCAAGTCTCTTGGGAGGTCTTGTAATTCCTAATATGAGGTAATAAGAAATTAGATATTGAGTTAAGTAAATAAGACGTGGCTAGAGCATCCTTTGCACACCATCTAGTTAGCATTTCTTGCTCTTCTCTTGTAGGTTGATGTTTGCTTCATAATATTGGCATTTCCTCATCTCCAGAAATGTATTCATATAAGCTTCTTCCTTGGAGATAAGCTTGCATCCTTAGGGACCATGTTGGATAGTTGGTCCTGTCCAATTTGCCAATGAATGATGGAAAACCATCTCCCATTTTGCTTCTTGTTGCTCTGATACCACTGTTTGAGGAGATGGTGGATAGACTCCAGAAAAGAAGTGGTGCTACAAAATCTTGCTTCACACCAACCAAGAACAATTTGTGGAGAGTATAGTAGACTCCTTGAGCTTCCCAACAATCACAAATAATCACCTATGTGATTTTGAACATGATCCTCTAATCAATAGATCAAAACAGATAAATAGAAACTTCAACTTAGTGCTAAGACTTGCTATTTTGATCTCTACACATGTTTAATAAAATGAACAGTGCTCTCAACCTGCTAACAATAGATCAAATTCCTCTTGGGAGTATCTAATTAACTTAGATAGCTACCAATGATGAGTTATTTCAATAAAAATAATCAAGTGTACACTAAGAATGATGCTTAGCAAATTGGAAGACTAGCTCGATATTTTTTGGGTTGCTACAATATGCAAACCAATGAGTAGAGATATGAAGATATCTCAACATTGAGATAAGCAAGGAAAATGAAACTTTGTAGCTATGAAATAGACAGTATGCAAAATCTATAGAATTTTAAATCATATCAAATGATCAAGTATGCACTGAGAACAATCTCTATGAAGTTCATCGTTTTGAGATGATCATAGCAAAGAAGTGAAGTATAAATATGATCAATGTCTATGTATTAAAGCGTATAGAAATACAATGAAATTGGAAATGTATAATTGCACAATGTGAGGGCTATAGAATGAGCTCACTAATCACACAAATCCCTCTCAATCTATGTCCAAAATCGGGATCTCTTTCACACACAGTTTTGATCCAGTTTCAAAGTTAGAGTTGGAGCCAATTTTTGAATTCAAATTCAAGTTCTCACCTAAAAGTCAGTCCTAAACTTTAAGACTTACTATCTCATCAATCAACTACCAAGAATTCGAGATTTGATTCCTCCTTACTCCACGTATGGTTAGTGCAATTAACATATGCACTTTTACAAGGATAAAAGTAAATTGACTTTTACAAGGGAGTAGTCATATGTGACTATACGAAATAAATAATGATTCTCCAAGTATGTAAGCTTGGGCTCATTTTCACCAACACCAAAAAAATGCAAATAATAAAAAGATGGATTGCAACCATTCTAATCTTCATAAGGAGTGGTAGAATAAAATGTTTTAGTCAAACGCCCGTTAAATACATATGTTGCACACATAACAACCTCATGAAAAACGTTTTGTGGTAAAGCCTTACTTTTGACTATATACCTTGTCATTTCCATGAGAGATCTATTTTGCCTCTCGATAACTCCCCTTTTTTATGTGTATATAACATTGTACATTGCTTTTTTATCCCATCTTCACTAAGAAATGCACTAAAGTCAAAAGATATATAGTTGTCTCCTTGATCCAAATGGAGTGTTCCCATTTTATGTTTTGAAAATTTTTCAACCATAACCTAGAATTTTCCATACAGTATTATGAACAAGCTGCAATCTATGTGCAGCTCTAACTGAACCATCTTTGGGAAAGGAAGAATGTTGCATTTTACCCACAATATAGCTCTCACAAACATGCTTAGAAGGTGCCTCAAGTTTGGATAAAGAGGACACCATTTCAAATTTTTGAAGCCAAAGCAAACTAGAAAAATCCATATGACCAAGACATACATCACAAAATTTTTCATTTGAAATAGCCTAATAATCTTCGATTGCATACACAAAATCATTCATAGATTTTCCTTAATTTGTCAGATAATATAGACCATGATATAACATTCCAAATGAAACATTTTATCACCCTCAAAGAGATCATCATTTGTACATCTATCATCAAAAAATTTCACTGTTAACCTATTTTTTTCTAATTTTGACATGGATAAAAAATTCTTATTGACCACAAAAGCATCCACATTAACTTTTGCTACCAACATTTAGCACTTTAGTTCTCATCCTTTGGCACACAATAGGAAATAATTTGGTTGGAATCTGTGTGATATAAGCAAATGACATCAATGTGCAAGTGCTTAGCATTCATAAACTTTTCCTTTGTGAATTGCACATGCGGGTGGACTCACGCAAAATATAAAACAAGAATGGTTGGCTCATCCCATTTTGGTACCATTTCAACATTGAAAAAGGAAGTATTTTATAAGTCATCATTTTTCACTTCATCAGGATCAACACGTTTGATTCTTGACAAAAGATCAGCTCTAACATGAGTACTACCCTTTTGGACTACCACTTCAAAATCAAATTCCATTAGCAAGATAAACCACCTTACTAACATGTTTGTAACACAAGGCTTATTGACCGTGTTTAATAAAGCTTGATGGTCTACAAAGATCTTGAATTTATGTGTCATTAAATAATATTGAAACTTTTTTACTGCATAGACCATGTCGACTCTCTCCCTCTTGATAGTCATATAATTTCTTTAAGTTGGGATAAGTTTTTGATAGGTGTATTTTATTGGTAAGTCCAAATTGCCTTCCTCAATGGATTCCACCAAGGTGCATCCAATTGCAAAATTTGAAGCATCAACATGAATGTGGAAAGGTTTGTTCCAATCAAGGGCCTTTAGAATAGGTGTTGTTACGAGAAAATGTTGAGTTCTTGGAAAGAGTTTTCACATTCCACCATCCACTCAAAATTCTTTAACAACCCATACATTGGCACTATGTTTGCATACATGTGGATGAATCGTCTATTATAACCACAATGGCCCATAAAAGCTTGAACTTTTTCTTATGTTTTGTGGTTAGGATAATTCTAAAATGGCTCTTACTTTTTCTTCATTTGTTGATATTTCATTCTTTGAGACTAGGTGCCCAAAATTTTTACCTTGGTGGACCATAAAGTTACTCTTCTCAAGGTTCAAGCACACTTTAGACAAAGAAAATTTAGGGCAGCAATGATTACACTATCATCACCTAATATCAATAGTATGTTGTGGATGTGTGACTCCATATCTTTCTTTTGTCCTTGAGAGTTATGGCATAACCTCAAGAATATAGGTTTTTTGTATTCTAAAGCTACTTCATCATCATCACCAACGCATGAAAGTAATGACTCAAAGTGTGTGGCGACATCTTTTTTGTATTCTAAAGCCACTTCATCATCGCCAATGTATGAAAGTAATGACTCAAAGTGTGTGGCGACATCTGTGGACTTACTGACTCACACAGAGGCACGCATCATCTCAAATCGCATTTTTCCATGCACGGAAATTTTTGTTACGGCGCACATTATCTCTTAACGTGGTCTTAATGGATGGAAATGGAAGGTAGTTTTCCCTCGTCAGCCTACAGAAGAATATGCAGATTTATCTTCTAAATGAATACCATGAAAGTCGAAGAAATCACGTATGAAAATTCTGAGAGACTTATAATTTACAAAGAAGTGTATGAAAATTCTGAGAGGCTTATAATTTACAAAGAAGAAATCACGTATGAAAATTCTGAGAGGCTTATAATTTACAAAGATTTTTTATATCAGCTGATGAGTTGAACATCATATGACAGTTCTCTTTTTTTTTTTTTTGAAAGTACAATGAATTGGAAATACACAATCACGCACCCAACTTTTAAGATGGAGGCACCCATCATGAGAGACTCATGACATGTCCAGCCAACATTTGATCTCAAGATTTCCTCCCACTATGACTATGACTATGATTCTTGATCACTGTGTTCCTCTTGTATTTATCATCCTGTTGAACCTAGCTGATATGCAAGCAGCTCATTTGTGTCTATCGTTCTCAGTACTTATTGGACCAGAAAAGCGCAAACTCCATAGTTATTGAACCAGAAAAGCGCAAACTCCATTGCTATTGAACCAGAAAAGCGCAACTTCTGATTGAGAAAATGAATGTTTGCTTGAAACTTCTCGATCCCATAAGAAAAAACTTTATCTGGAAGTTCTAGGATTAATTCTCTGCTGATTGAATGAAGCCCATGTCCTCCGCGTGCAATGGAAGGACACAAACAGAAAATTCTGAAAGAAGAAAACGCTCAAGGAGCTACGGCTATGGCGATTATGCTCGACACAGAGAGAGATAAAAGAGAACTCAGTACGCGCTGATAAAAACAAAAGATGCACCTCCCATTTCATTGAAAATATACACGTATATATACATAAGGCATGCCTTGGGCATTAAAGGGAAGGTCAGATAAGTACATGATGAAGATAAGCTTGGCACATGGCTTTCCTAGAAGACCTGACATGCTGTTATCTGACAAGAACAACCTAATGACTCTTGAATAGTGACAAAAGTAGTTTCAAATTCTACAGATATTTACCTTAATGTGCACGAACGTCTATGGTGGATCTTAAATTATTAAATGGGATTATATGAATCGCCTGGTAATGACAACAAAGTTCTCGGAAGAATGGTCAGGAAGCGGTCCTGTAGTGAAAACAGTGAAACAAGAAGATCCAGGAGAACGATCCAAAAGCAAACGATCCTCTGCAGAGCATTTGAGTCGAGGATATTGGTGGTTACTTTAGTGAAAACAGTGAAACAAGAAGAACCAGGGGAACGATCTAAAAGCAAACGATCCTCTGCAGATCATTTGAGTCGACGATGTTGGTGGTTACTTCTTTGCTTATGTCCTGCAGATCCTCTGTTAAGAAGCCAAACCAGCCTTTGGGTGCTCAAGAAAGTACAGGTTAATTAGTAAGTGATGACTAGCACATGAAGGAGCACTTCATGTCAACTGGCATATAAAAATTGTTTGGCATTCACTTGATAAAAGAGCAGTTGGATGAGTAGCATAATTCTCTTAGATGTCCGATCTGAAGTGACCTAAAGCTACTCGAGATTCGATCAAAATGATTGCATGGTACTGAAAAAAAAAATGCTGATGTTGTGCCAAGACGGTCCATATGCAGGAAGGAAGAGTGCTACTGTTTCTGTGTGAATGTCAGAATCGACTAGACCATGGTTAGGCTGCTGCCTCAGTAGCATTCAGCAGCTCCAATGGGAGCTCACATTCGAGCTGTGAACGGTTAGGTTGGCACACTATGCTACATGATATCAAATGAAGTAGCACTCCATGTGAGCTTGCCGAGATGTTATATTGTCCTAATTCTACTTAAGCTTGGTGGAAGAATGCAGAGCAGACAATGGCCTCATCTTGATCCATGTCCATGGAGATCGACCTCGATGAGGCCATTTTCTGCTCTGCTGACTATACGTGGTTATCAGTTAACTCAGTCGACCATGTCCATGCAGATCGACCTCGACGAGGCCATGAAAGCGCTGCTGACTATACGTGGTTATCAGTTAACTCAGTCGACTCGGGCATAGTAGTCTTCTGCTATCTCATCAGCCGACGAGTACTCGATATCCGAGCCGATGCTCGGCTCATCCTCGTGCGAGTCGTCGGAGCTGGAGTCAATGGAGGCCTGGAGAAGGGCGTTCAGCATGCGTTCATAGAGCTGACGGTACAGAAATGCGTCGAGGAGGGACAGGAAGTTCAAATAGGAGGCAACAACCGTATTGAGGCAGGAAAAAAAGCGAATGATGTAGGGGGAGTCGGGGCGGCGCAAGGCTTCATCATGGATCAAGGAGGTGGCGGCGCCCACAAACTTATTGAAAGAGTGGGTGGCACGGCCGAGAGTGTTGGTGAGGCAGGCGCAGTTAACCGCGCACTGAAGGAAGCAGAAGGTGCCCTTTCCTCTTCGGGGCGACGTTAGCGGCCTGCCCCTCAACCCGTAGGCCACGAAATCCATGAGGCTGTCGGAGACGAGCTTTCGGAGGCGTTGGAATACGCCCTCCACGTCGTCGGGAAGAGTGTTTAGAAGCGTGTCCATGACCAGTTCGTAGCCGGGCGCTGTGACGACATCCAGGTTCTGACTTACGAAGGCCGCTGGCAGCCGCTTCTCGGGAGGCGTCAGCCGTTCCGATTGCTCGCCATCAACCTGGAAGGCATCGTCGGCCCACCTCGTTATATCGCCCGTCGCTAAAAACTCTTCCATCTCTCTCCCCCTCTCTGTCTGCCTCTGCGCCAGAGGTTGGCGACGAATTCATGCTCGATACCGATTCGAAAAACTGACACGTGACTCTCCTCGTTCCCCCCTTCTCTTTTTGCCCCCGTTCTCTGACAAGAGGATTTTGTGTTTTTCTGAATTTTCATGTTTCTTTGGGGCGTGTCATGACTCATGCCTTTTGCGTCATCCCTCTTTTTTTCTACAGCTCTTCATCATGGTGCTTGGGTGGTTTGCCTTGTGGCAACTATAAGGGGAGTGGTAGCTATACATGCCTCTGGATGGCGGATTGGTTAGGAATGCCCCCAATGTTCAGACGACGAAGCACAAAGGGTATAAGTGCTTAGCCTTCCCTTCTTCATGTTTCTTGGGGACGTCGGTTGCCCCTTGCTTTGTGGGTAGATGCATGGCAATAGGAACGCCCCCCATCAAACCTTGGCGGGTCTTGCACATTGATGATGGGGGGGGGGAGGCGACACAGGGCCGGACCATCCCTCATCTTGCCCGCTCACTCAAAGGGGCTTCGAATGTGTGTGGATTAGTGTCGAAGGACTCTACTCAATGAAACCTCATTTTTTATCATTGAGGTTCACTTTTGAGACAAAAGAAGTTCATTAGGATTATAGAATTAGGAAGGTTTCTATTGTGACAATTTGTGATCCTTGACACCAAACATTCATAGGATGCTAGTTCTTGAATTGTGTGCATCTCACTTAAATCTTGGGTTAGATTAATCCTACGCTTAGACCTTCATCTTCGTACCTATAGTTCTCTAGAAAATCTTGCTTGTTCCATATAATATTCTAATGAACTCTCAATTTTTTTAGCCTAACCTCTTCCCATAAATTGTTTCCTACTATACCTCAATGAAGTTTTGGTGACCACAAGTTGATCTATTGTATTTAAGTGCCTCCTTATCAATTGGAAAGTTCTTCTATTATTAATACAAAAAATATCTACAATACTTCCATTGGGGCCTCAATTGGGGTGTCAACAATATCAACAAAATGAAATTACAAACACACTCTAATTGTCAGCAAAGATGATGGTGGCACAAGAGTGACCAACACCCAAATCACCCAAAGGGGATTTGAGCCACACACAAAAATCACTATGAAAGATGGCCAATACTTAGTCGCACAACTAGAAGTGACCACAGTATGCTGCTTCTTGCTCAACCAAGATATGCATGAGCTACAAAGCATGAAGCAAAGACCATTTGGTGCCACTCAAACATCAAAAGATGCACTTACTCGCCTGCTAATGCTTGAGACCTATATCCAACAGCCTACTGATAGAGAACAACATCAAATGCATCTCCAACATCATGAAGACTCATTCATAATCTTGTTTCCATGGGAGTGGAAATAGGTTTGCAATCTTCATGGGAAAAACACTGCAATAATGTGTTAATATATTTTTTTGCCACAAAGCTATTCTACCATCAACTTGCATAAATTGAATGCCCAAATAATGATGCAAGTGCCCCAAATCTCACATCTCAAAAGAGGCATGAAAATCATCCTTAAATTCAGCAATATGCTTCTCACTAGGGCCAATGTGTAGCAAGTCATTAGCATATACAATGATGATCAAAAGTACATCATGTGCATGCTTAACATATAAGGTGCTATCAGTTCGACTCTTCTCAAAACTATGTGTAGTTCAAGATTCTTTGGCTATCTCAAATGCACATGTCTGAGAAGGCTCTATTTTGGACAAAATGCAGCTTTCCTCGTTCCCAAAAGATGGTTCAATTTGAGCTACTCATGAATTTCATCTTCTTCGTAGTGATGTTTGTGGTCCTATGTAGACATCTTATTTTGGAAAGGAGGATCAGTAAACTTTGCCCAAAATACGGCTTTCGTGGAAATGTTTACAAGGTACCTCAAGTTTGGGCAGGTGCAGCAAACTAGAAAAATTAGATGACTAAAGCATGCATGCCAAAGCTTTGCATCTGAGATAGAGAATTGTGAACTACACATATTGAATCATTCGTGGATTTCACATAGTCTATGAACTTATACAACCAAGGCATACAATTCCAAATAAAATAGTAACATTGCCATTTGAGAGATCATGAAATGTACATCTATCGTCAACAAATATGACGGTCAAGCCAATCTTGACTAATGTTGAAATTGACAACAAATTTTCCTTGATTTGTGGAACATACAAAGCATCTGAAAATGTAAAAGAACTACCATCATAGTAGTCTAAATTATCTTACCAACTCCCATTATAGGATAAGACGATTTGTTTGCACATGTGACACTATTCCCAATAGGGGCAAGCTCAAGTGAAGTGAAGTGATTGCACTACAGGGTAGAATGTTTGGTTGCCCCACTATCAAAGTGTCAAACATCTGAGTCTACTACAAACATACACTACTCATGAGAAGATGGGTAATAGTTGCAAGCAGTAGTAAATGCCCATTCTTCATTCCAAACAAACTTAATAGACTATGTTTTAAGGTTAGAGGCCTCTGCAATTACCATTCCAGCCTCTTTCTTCTTTTCCTTTTTTGTAGTCAATTTAGAATAACTTCTTATGAAATGATCATTTGTCTTATAGTATTTGCAAAACTATTTATTCTTTTCTATTTTCTTTTTATCTTTGTCTTCTTTCTTTGACTTTTGCAACATTAGCAGACTTTTGCTTACTAGTAGATAAGCTCCATTTTCCTTTGCCCTATTGACTAGCTAAGAGAGTTTGATTTGCAATATGCATAATTGAACTGTTCTATTGGACTTATCTTCTTGAAACAAAATAGGGAATAACCCCTCAAATGTTAAGGCATTTGGATTTCCTTTCATCATCAATCTTAGAGTAGAATCAAAACTATGATATGAATCGCTAAGACTATTAAGAACGTTCTACACAGCTGAACTATCTGGCAAGACTTCATTAGCAAAAATCAACTCATTAGGGGAAAAAATGAACCCTGCATGGGCCTTGTAAGGATCCCTAATTTTTAGGGATTAAGCTTAATTCTATTCTTGTTTAAGGGGACAAAGTGCATTTAATAGGGAACTCTTTAGTAGGCTAGAGTACACTCTTTTTAGGCTTTACTAGGCCTCTCTCTTTCTTCTTCTAGAGAGAGAGCAAGAGAATCTACTTCACATCATCAAACTCGTGCATGTATTTGAATAAAAAAATGATTTTTTTTTTAAGTCTCATTTTCAGTGTATGTTAACTCAAAGCGGCCCATTTTTTAATATATACATATTAGAAATCACTTTTTCAGCCCAATTTTTAAATTTTCTTTTAGAAAAAGTATAATTTTCAAACTCCCTCCAAAAGTAAGTACCACATCATCAAATCCGTGACTATGCTTCCCCCAAAAAATAACTTTTTTCAAATTTCATCATTTTCAGCCATACATAGTGGAAAAATACACTTTAACCCATACATATACAAGAAAACATATTTTTTTATCAAAACATATGCTTTAGAGTCCCTTCCAAATAGTTTTCCACTTTGTTTTTTATATTCTTGGTCATTAGCAAAGTTGGTGTTGACATGTATCACAAACTTCATAGTAGAATGTCCTCATGCTCCTGCATCAACAAGTATCCATGTTTGTGTGCCTAGAGAGTTTGCTCCAAATACACAATGCAACAATGATGCCAATTCTCAAAATGAACATCGTGCAGCTGGAGAAAAAAGTATTGACCTTTGACTCATGGTTCACTATATCCTCTTGATCCAATATCTTCTTACCATCCAACATTCCATAACCTCTCAGCTTTACTTTAGTTCATTGGTGCAGGTGAAGTTGGACTATTAGGTTACTGCAAGCAATTATCTACACATTCACATGCTACTGCTAAGTATTGGTTCCAACAATATCAATTCCATCATATGAGGGTGGTCACTTTAGAAAGCACAATCATATCTTTACAAAAACAACTTGCAGATTTTAAACAAGATATGGAAGCAAAGGAAAGCACAATTTCAAAGTTAAATGCCAATCTCCAGCAGCTAAAAGAGACTCCACTTGGTATGAGATATAGGAAAAGAGCATTGTCATCCTTTGAAGCTCTTTGAGTAGGTGGCGGAGCATGCAAATGATGTATATATGCAAAAAGGTGAGTGTTTGCTTAACTTTTATATGTTTTAATGATGATTTGTAATGGAATCTTTCATTGTCTAGGTCATTTATTCAAGGCATAAGTGCTTCATCAACAACACAAGACCAATTCAAGCTTATGAATAGTTGTATAAATAGTAAAGATATCACTTCTACTATAGACACACCCATAGGCCTTTTTTTTTTGCATTTCTAGGCCATTAAACTATATGCCATGCACATTGGAGCACATATTTGCCTTAGATAAAGTGGAATGCATGCAAACCCTCTTACCAATAGAGCAACAATCTTCATGAACACTCAAATGTACTTATAAATTGTTGCATGCTTATATGCACCCAGAGGAGTCTAGATATTCTCTAATCATTGCACATATGAAGAGTCTTCCACACTTCCCCAAGTTTAGGTTGTAATTGAGGGACATATACTTTCAATATGGGGCAACTAGTGCATGCAATGTCCTAGGAATGCAAACCTGCCACAGAAACGCAGGGATGGGCCCTGCAAAAGTTTTGCAAGGCCCATCCCTGCATTTCTATGGCAGACCTTTTGTTTGTGTTCCTAGGCCAGTACAAGCATTTTGGGCAACAACACTTAAAAGAATTACTTGAAAAAGACTGATTAAACTGTGCAAAACTTATGAGATTATCAAAGACATAAAGACACAATAGACAATTGAATGTACATGGAAATTGGAAAAGGAATAATTGGTATTATAAAATTTTTACAATTGGCTCTTGGCCTTGAGCCTCTCCACTATATGTTTCTTCTCTGCAAAGATAGTGGCAATTGGTAAGTCAAAACTGATTGGGATATTAAATGGGAGTTTGTCAATCCAAGAACTAAAACTATTCCTATTTGACCTAATATTTTTCCTCTAAATTTAATTCCTAGGGTAGTAACGGCAAAGGACTTCCTAACAAAAATTACAGAGTTGGTCCCTTGCATTATTGTAGATAAGCACAAAAGTTTGCTCAAGGCCTTCAGACACCAAGTCATGAAGTGTCCTTGAGGGGAAAAGTCCTTTTGGATTATAACAAAATCTTCCCCCCCAATGTAGTGTGCCAAGGAAGAGCCATTGCCACAGGCAACACGGTCACCATCACTCCTTGCTACAAATTTATCGACTTCAATTGCTTCTTGCACATAGACAATCATAAAATGCAATAGATACTTACACCTTGTACAAATATGAGACAATCATAAATGTCATTAGATACTTACATCTTGAAGCCTATCTTCATCCTCTCCTCTTCCCATTGCATCTAGTGGAATGGAAGAGTGAGCCATGCAACTTTGCTCCACAATAGGGGATGTTGGAATCTTCTTCTTTAAAATTCTTTCCCTTGTTGTGTCTAGATCTTCTTCAGTGGCATTTTGATTGGCATCACTCAAAATATCTTCACACACAAATACAATGGTGTCTGCAATTGAATCACAAAATAGAATAGTCTTTTCAATTCTGTCAGAAGTTTTGTCCATGGGAACATCCGAGGTCGAGCAAAAAATACTTAGGCATTCATCGAGGCGTAGACCAAATGCCTTCTCAATATCATGCACGAACAAAAATTCTTCTCCACCGACAAGTACCACTGAAAACATTTCCATCTCTACCTCTAGTAGAGTGGGTTCCATGGGCTCTAAGTTGGAGGGTGGACTATTCTGTGCACTATTGGATTCCTTCAATTTGTCCACTATCCCTTGTGGAAATTGTCTGTAAATTGTTTGACTCTCTTCTAATAAGTTGAGAGCTTCTATCTAGGGTTCCTTTTTGTCATCTACAAAACCCCTAGTGACAAGATGGGGTAGGTCCATGGGTGTAGGTTCGGGCTCCTCATTGACAAAAAAGATTGTTGTTGCAACATAGGAAATATATTTTCTTCCCATCTTCCATTTCTTATTTAATTGTTTAATTAAGGGCACTGTGTCATCTGACAGGTGCCCTCCATCCTCAGCAACAGCCATGAAACACTTTAAGCGCTTCGCAAATGCCTCATCTCCTTTATGAATGTATAAAAGTAGGTCATAGGGAACCCATTTACACTCATATGCTAGAATATCTATAGCGTATCTTAATATATAGAATTCTAGAAAATATGTAATTTCCTCGAGCACATCGGATTCCATGGCTAGTGTCCCTTCAAGACCAGGGACTCTACAGACTAGGTCATACAAATCCATACGAACTTTGTAGTCTATAGTATCCAGAAACTCCATGAATAGATCTCGAGGAGATTTGATGGGAGTGGAAGTGCTAGCAGCCATTGCTTGCGTGCGAGAATTCTATTGGTTCGCCTATGCTTTCTAGCTCTTTGTGAGTGCAAATGTGAGAAACAAGCACATAGAACCCATTTTTATAGTAGTTTCAAGTTTTTAAAGTGATTAGGCCCACTTTTAAAAGTACATAATAAAATAGTGAAAGCTCAAAAAAATGTGTTTCTAATGACAAAATAATGCACACAACACCAAAGGATATGAATTTTTTTTGCTTCAAAGCAAATGTTTAAACATATCACAACAAAGAACATGACCAACCACATTTCAAAGTAGTGAACATAGACTTTTGACATTCCAAAAGTTTTGAAATTATCATTGCAAATAAGAAGGTATATACAATATCTAACATGAATTGTTTGTCCTCATGAGATACAATGACTAGGACCCAAAAAGTGACATTATCAGGTTGCCAAAGATCTATGACAATGAGAGTTCTGTTCCATCTTTGCTCCAAACTACAGGGACTTTCATTTTCTATTCCAAACTTCTTCCCACATGTAATCAATTTGCAAGAAATTGAAGTTATAAAAGTAAAATAAGCAATAATGAAAAGATTAATTTAACAAAAGCACAAAACATTTCTCACCTTATGTCCTTGTATTTTGAATTTGGATTGAGTTAGTCCTTCAAACCCCATAAGCACCAAGTATTCTGTCAGATTAGCCAAGGTCCAATGATGATTCACTAAAATAGTTTCTATTTCATTGTTGGGCAATCTAAGCTTTATTTCAAATGAATGTAAAGATCCCTCTGAACTTTGAAATGGTATCCATTTGCCAAGTTTGCACATCCAATGATCATAGTAGAATCTAATGTATAATGAAGTATGTTGTTTCAAATATCAAAATCCTATCCATGTTCCACTTATTTTACAAAGATATTTATCACCTTTTGCAATTCCTTCTATCAAACCCCAATTTTCACCAAGAAGACTTTCAATTTGCTCATATGTGATATCTTTACACATGAACATGGTGGAAGTCTCTTGGAATGAGAATCCTTAATAAATATACAAAACTATGGATGGGAAAAGACCAGTGCAAACTTACATATCTAGACACTTTTGTGAATTTTAAAAAGTTATGTATATCGATTACCATCTTGTGCTTCAAAAATGATATGGACCATATATCAGGCTTTGGCCACTCCAAGCTCAGAAGAGAATGTACTTCAATTCTCTCTAACCTACCAAAAACATTCATTATAGAGGGTGCAACATATCTATGTGTGTAAAAGAAAACTCTATCATTGTAAAGTTGAGCACGAGATATTTTTGGAAAGACTAGTGCACGAACATCTGCATGCAATGTCTGGAAAGTACCTACAAGACTATGATGTGGTTGCTCTTCCACCAAAGTAGAAGGAAATATATCTAAAACAAACAAAATCATATCTAAATAGTTCAGAAATATATTCAACACTAGAAAACATACAATATTGTAGAGTAATACTTACAATTCACAAGATATCTCATTCTAATAGAGTTTTCAAGTTTCATGGTTGCCATTATAAAAACATGTTGTACAATAGAAACCATCCCATTGTCTATGTGCTTCTTGAAACCAAGTAACTTTCCCTTCCAATGAAGATCCAAGTTTCCACGATCTCTAACTCGATGAGGCCCAACTCTAGAGGGTTGCATGTACACCCATGCACCTTTGGAGTACTCATGTGATAGCCATTGTCCATCTGTAGCATTGATATTGTGACATCTTAATGTGAGGATTTCATCTTTCGATTGCCTAGAAGCTTTAGATGTTGCCATTGAAGCTAAAGGTCTTCAAGCTACAACAGCAATTCGAGATAGGACATGCAGGTAGGTTGGAATGTAGAAATAGGAGCTTCAATGGTGTGCTACAGAGTGAAAGTAGTGGGAAAATATGACTTTTTGGGACCTGGGTATGAAAATGTGAGGTTTAGGAGGGAAATAACTTTTTTTTTGTATTTTTGAAAAGAAAGTATTGTTTTCAGCTCAAAACATGCACGGATTTTGAATTTGGGGTCAAAAAGAGTACTTTTGACCCTAAAAAGTAATGGGGGTCCATTCTCAGGTGTTACAATGAGTTTTTTAACTTCTTCGAAATTTTGATTTTTTGGGCCCAACTAAGTTACGAGATTCCTTCTCTCTCTAGAGGTAGCCCATTAAATAAGGGAGAAATATGTCCCCTCTCCCCCCTTCAGCCTAGTATTTTATAGGGCATAGACTATGGCCACCACCCTCTTCTGGTTGGTCCATCACTAATCACTCCTTAATCTAAAAGGCCCATGTAGGGTTCATTTTTTCCCCTACTATACTCCTTCAAATCTTTGATCTTTGTCAAGAGACTATCCATAGAATCTTCTTCATTCATATGCTCACTCTTCAACTATTTTTGAGGTAAGCAACAAGAGCCTCATTTCTTGCGTGGTATAAAGTGGTAAGTTTATTCCAAACATCCTTTTCTTATTTGCAGGAGTGAATGTGAGGGATAATGGCACATTCAACAGACAAGCTATCAATGCATGTGCCATAGCGTCTCTGCCATCCCAATGAAGTTGTTCTATACTAGGTGAAGTAGGAACCACAACACAAACATGAATTTGAAGATCATCATCTTCAAGGCCATTTGCATCACCTTTGATAAATTGTATTTGCAAGTCTAGTAGGATGTTTTTAAACACCTTGCACAATATTCCACAACCATTTTGCTACCAATACATGATGCATAATATATTTCCCACGATGGGTAACTAGTACCATCCAACTTATCCTCAACAGCCAACATACAAAATACATCATTGCATTCAACAATGGCCAGTGACTAAATACCCTTATGCAAAAGACATGATCATAACTCTAAAAGTTGAACATAAACACCCTATCAATCTCTAAAAAACATGTAGCAGACTTTGATGTGCTTCTATTGGCAAACCAAAACGTATATATATGTTTGGCACAAAAAGACAAAATTGCTTGCATAATTGCTATGATAGTGCATTCGGAGACTGAAACTAGCTCAGATCAAAATTTTGATGCTACACAATGAAGCTATTTTGAACTCCTAATTTCCCCAAGTATGCTCACTAATTTTTATATGATTATGAGAGTGTGAGTGGAGGGGTGTCGATTACACCTTAGATGAAGTGGTAGCTTGCTTTATTACCAAATTTTGGAGTTTGAGGTTTGTGGAAGCACACAAACAACACAAGGAAGAAGAAGAAACTTGGAGCACATAACAATATTGAATGTATTACCAAGTGAATCTACAAAGATAAGTTACTCATTAGGGTATTTGCCATATATACAAGCTAGGGGAAAAACCTCCTAAAGAGGGGAAAAACCTCCTAAAGAGGGAAAAAAGTGTTGCGACGGTCTTGAGTGTGTTCAAACACATCATTACAAAAATGTATAAATATAAAGGTTGATTTTTCCTAATTTATCAAATATATTTAGTTATCAGGGGTCATCATTGTATAAATATATATCATTGATTCTTTCTTGACTTTAATTGATTTTGTGGAATATTATTATTGCTCTTCTTTGGAACCCCTTGAGTTGATTATCCTAACGTTCACTCATCAAGTTTTTTTCACAACAAAACAATATTAAATTATAAAAAAGGAGTATAAGAAAGATAAAGAGGAAAAACACTCTATGATGTCCGAGGGATTCAAGGGAAAAACACAAGAAAGTTAAAGAGGAAAAATACCCCTCGTTTGTGGGAATCTGGGGTCCCATGGGTGCTAGACCCTTTCACTTGTTCATTTGTTTTTTTTATTAATTAAATTTTGGGAGAGTAGGTTGTTGTCAAACTTTCTCTTTGAAAAAAAAAAATTAAAGAGAGGTAGAAAGGAAATTAATCAACCTTTCATCCCTTTCATGAGGTATCCGTTTGTTTTCAAGCTTGTTGTCTTTAAGAATAAACACCCTCCAATGCCCCAAAGGAGGATTGCTCCTACGGTACATGGTTCTTCTACCTAAGTAGCATAGGATCTTCTTTATGGACCGTTCCTTGGGGGACTCACCCAAGTTGATGATCTCCAAAGGGTAAGTAGAATCAATGACGATCCAATTTTTAAAAAAATATATATTTTTCACAGTGATGGGGCTTACATTAGAACATAGAACATTGATTCATAGGTCAAATGCTCAATGGGATTTTCAAATAATCTGATGGAGTCCTTTGAAAATTTATCCTTCTTGATGAATCAAAATCCTGCAGAGAAAGAATTATGTTACCCCCTAATCTTCATAGTAATCAATGAACTCACCTCTGGAAATCATTTATCTCCTCATTGATCTCATTCCCTCTTATTCTCCTCTACTGGTTCACGTACTCTCTCAACCTCTAGTATTTACCATATGATTCACCTCTTGGATGACAATATCAGTGTCCTTTGTCTTACATGCTAATGGGACATATAGGATATTACAAATTTTGATGTCCACCCACTCAGTTGGTTGCAATACCTCATCATACCTATGACAAGTCATCTTCAACATCTACATATCCCTCACCACAATAGTGACTCTATGAGCATGTGCAACCATGAAAACATACTCCTCAAAGAACTCAATAAGAAAACATCTAGCTCCCTCTTGCAGGAAACCGATTACAACTCTTCCCTAATTGATATTTAGACACCAATCCTCTCAAATCTACCTAATGAGACTCTAGAATGGTGCTTTTGGGATGGTTGAGGTCCATTGCTTTGAAGGCATTTCTTATTTCTCTTAGGATGCTAACACCCTACTTCACCCTTCTTTTTCTTTTTCTTTGCTTGCTTCTAGGAAATGTGTAGGCTTCCCCTTCCTTTTCCACTTGGGTGTTCTCTTTGACTCTTACTTAGCAATCTTATCTACTATGTTTGGGCCCAAACCTACTCTCCTCTCTCTCTCTCTCTGTATTTGGAACGTGGAATTAGTCACTCATGAAAGATGAATGAGCAATGAATATGTGAAAAAGAGAAATAGAAATAGAAGAAAGACACATTAAATTGTGTTATGAAAAATGTATCGGTCATAGTAGTTAGAACCAAAGGGTCTTTATGCATTCCAAAACACAAAAAGACCTTCAAAAGTCTTCTCATTCTGAGTTCGGTACTCAAAGCTATATTATGAAATAGTTGAACCCTTAATCCACTACTTAAAAGGATATGAGCTAACCCTAGGTGCTTAGAGTTTCCAAGCTCTAATAAATAATATCCTTAGAGAGGAATTGTTCCAGAAACACACAAGAGACTTCCATGCACCTCGTTTAATTACATATAGTAACTATTCCATCAGAATTTGTCTGAATGGAAGCTATATGCCATATGTTTTCATCCAACTAGTAGGTCATCATTGCTCGATGTCCTCTAAAGGATCGATTAATTCACCGTGCACCCAAATTATCATGCACAAGTCTCAATTTTTTTAAGGTACCCAATGATTAATGGTGATTAGCCCCATGACAATGTGACACTCTCTACATCTCCAAGTTTGTTTGAGCTACAAGCTCATGCAAATTATCAAGAAGGGATAGATACTAGCACAAAGACTAGACTAAAGAACTCACCTAGCTGATAGACCCATAGTAGCGAGTCCTCATTTGATTATTCAAAATAGATATGAAATCTCAAAGAATTTTCTTAAAATTTTGGATAGATGGATGGAATAATTAGCTATGAAGATGTTAGCTCACAAACAAAGGGACAAAGGTGGAGAGAGAGAGAGAGAGAGAGATAGAGAGTGAGGGGGAGAGAGATAGGAAGGGACACAAGAAGAGAGACAGAGAGGGGGAGAGAGACAAAGAGAGAGAGAGAGAGGTGGGTGAAGACTAGAAAAAAAGCTCGTTATCTTCTATTTTGAAAGGAGAATCCGAAATATTACACTAAAAATCACTTTTCTAGCTTTTTATAAGCCAAAAACTCCTTTTTTTTCTCAGCAATTGTAAGATCAATCATCTTCACTATAGCTTGAAAATTCAAGCTTGTGTATGATGGGATGATCATTCTAGGATTCAGCAATTTGTCTTTCCAAGCATGGCAATGTGCATTTGGATGACAATAATACACAAATAGAAAGAAAGGAAGTTGATGGACACAATAATGTGCGTTGATGGACTTTGAGAGCTAATAAGTTGAAAGACCCTTGAGGAAGGAGTGTTTGAGATAATGGCACACATGAAATGGCCCAATCTTCATAAGCTATTTTGTCATATGCGAGGGGTCATTCTGATTTTCAATGGCGATCGGGAATGCCATGTGAGAGGTCATGATTGGGTGATCCAATGCATGAATTTGGGACATAGAGTTTATGAAAAAAACAAGTCTCAAGGCCATCACGTTTTCATGCATAGGGAGAAGAATCCTCATTCATCACAGTTCACAAGGTACATAGATTAATTGTGAAGGAAGAGGAAAGAGGGAATAGGGGGAGAGAGATAGAGAGAGAGAGGGGGAGAGAGAGATAGAATGGAAGAAAGAGAGAGAGAGAGGGACACAGAGAGAGAGAGAGAGAAACTTTTGGATATACTTTTTAGATCTTTTTAAAATTCAATCGTTACTTGCGATGTTTAACTAAATTAGAGATGACAGATAAAGAGAAAGAGACACACCAGAGAAGAGAGGGATAGACAGAGAGAGAGAGAGAGAGAATATTTTGGATATACTTTTTAGATCTTTTTAAAATTCAATAGTTACTTGCGATGTTTAGCTAAATTAGAGATGAGAAATGAAGAGAAACACACACACACAAGAAGAGAGAGAGAGAGAGAGAGAGAGAGAATCTTTTGGACATGTTTTTAGATCTTTTTAAAATTCAATAGCTACTGGTGATGTCTAGCTAAATTAGAAACGAGAGATGAGAGATGAAGAGAAACATACACACACGAGAAGAGAGAGAGAGAGAGAGAGAGAGAGAAGAGAAGCGCATGTTTGAAAATGCGATATGGTAACTTCTAGGTATGCAGATCATGTAGTTCACATTATAAAGCATAGACTTCATTGAGTATTGGATCATGCCATCTTGTGCTTTGTAAGACATTGAAAGCTTTTATCACTTTGTGTTTGAGCCTCTCAAGAGTGATTATTCATGGATCACACTACCTCCTGGAGGGAATCAATAGAGAATAAATGTTGTTGCAATCAATAGGGTTGATCAAGGCAAGGACGAAATAAAGTGCCCAACATTGATGCCAGAATCTTGTGTAGCAATAGTGAGGTGCGAGCCTATAATTATCTTAGATTTTTTGCCACTACTAAGATATTTATAGTACATAGTAAATTTAGTCAGCACCATAATGCATGTGTCACATTTTTTGAAGCAATTAGCCGTGCTTCTTAAGGGATGTCAAATGCAACCATGTGTTGACAAAGTCATCCTCATGGAAAAGAAGTCAACACTTCAAGTTTTTGGATATTAAACCAACCATGAGGAAATAAGAACTAATTAGTTTTTAAACTATATAGCCCACACATTGAGTTGCAACATAGATGATACTAGGATGCTCAAGCCATATGAAGGTTTTTGGTGGACTAAAAAACAAGAGCAAGGAGGAGATGGAGGGAGAGAGAATAGAAGAGAGACATGCACACGTGGGAACCTTGAAACCCACATAATGATGGTCTAAGGAAAGACTCTATAAAACATATATGTATATGAATATAGGGGTAAGGTTACATGACCCTTATATCCCCAACAATCTCCCACTTAAGGGTCAATGTGGACATAAGTGGCAACACATACCAATAATGATGTAGGATTATACAATAATGTACATGAAGAGTTTCGATCTCAACCCATACAAATCAACCTACACCAACTACCTCAAACCAAGTGTATCCATGCACCTCAAACTGATCTAGACTCATATTGACAAGAGTGGAGCTCATATTTGACTAATTCAAGAACTTATGAAGTTTTGCAAAGCTCGCACCCACTCTATGCCTATGTCAATCATCAAACAACTCATAGCTCTAAGTGCAAATGATCCAATAGCAACTGTAATGTTTGGTCTCAAGCATAACAACTTATGCATTAGACTCCTGAATGTTGAAGACACATGTGCTATCCTCACTAACCTAACCATGTTACACATGCCTATATCCAATGAATCCAAAGAACCATCATCAAGACCAATATTTATTTACATATCTATGTCAATATCTAGCATAAGAGAATCCAAGAGTGACTCCATAACTACTAACTCCTCAACATCCAAATCAGCAACCCTCTCTAACAGGGATGTGTCCACTTGTGCATCCTAAGATATATCTTGATCTATCACACATTGTGTATCCTAAGAGCTATCATGATCTACCACACCAAGTGTATAATCATTCTCCATATGAGCTAACTGCACAACATTAACATCAAGGTTAAACCGATTGTCAAAATCTAAATGATTCTCATCGTAATGCTCTATTTGAGCATCCATATCGTGCTCTAAATTTGCATCCAATTGATCATCCCAAATGTCCTCTACATGCGCATCTATTTGAGCATCTAAATCTTACCATACATGTGCATCCTGAATGTCAAATGGCCTAACTATAGGTAGACAAAATGTGATATGATGAGTCTAACATCGCACATAAGGTTGAGCTCCCACTGACATGAGATTGTCTCTCACACGGAGTACTTGTAGTGGATACTTGTGCCCAATCCTGGTAGCTCTTACAAGCCTAAGTTGTTCCAACTGCAACTAAAAATGATGCTCACTAAGTAATGGTATGAGTATAAATGGTGTTGCACTAGGTAGCATAAGGCATACATCTCCGGGCACCCTCAATATCATATGCCATACCATTAGGCATATGCACATGTCCATGATTCTCACTAGGGAATCGATAAAATCACTCACATGTGGTGTAACATGGAAAGTGACTAATGTATCAAGCAATCAAGCCATATGAGTGTTATCCAATGAACAAGAGAAATCATGAGATGAACCATAGGAGAAAGTGACATCACCATCACTGGCATAATTGCTGTTATAAACTCTCTTGAAGCCACTACCTAACTTGCATCACATGCATAATGGTGACGTCTTTAGCACATGTGCTTGAAGCAACATCATTGATTATGGCCTTCATGACCACAGGGCCAACATCTAAGTTGTCGATGTGATCTATGTCTCACATGAGTCAATGGAGTCACATAAATATCATGTGGTCTCTACCATAATGTGCTACTTGTCTCCTCGTACATCATAGACTCAAATAAAGAATCCACAAGATGCAATCGGATAGTGGAGATAGCCAATGCATCCATGTCAACCCATAAATGATCAAGCATTTCATGAGGCCTCTATGCATCTCTATGCACATACATGTCTAACCCCTCAGGAACCAATGTATGCCACATGTAATGTTTCCACCTTAGAAAGTCATGTCATCGAACCAAGAAAGGCATGATGCTAGTAATCCAAGAGATTAGAATTGTAATGCTTCAAGTTCCACACAAAGGCAATATAGAGATAAAAAAGCTACTCTACAATTCAACAAAGTTCATGTAATATACAAATGTAGATGTTTGTCAAAGGGATATGCACGATGGGTTTAACTTCTAGATCTCGTTGCTCCCTATTAAGTGCACACTTTCATGACTTCACATCTAATTTATTTGTTAGGCCCATGAAAAATATATAAGGGTACTTACTATTATCTCTGTTGGGTATATTGTACATACACTTCAAGATCTTATGGTCCGCTATCATATGCCATTCAACTTTGAAATCACCTCTATTAGCAATGTATAATTTTTATCCACCTTGTTGCACTCCTATAATAGATGGGAAGTTTTTTTGGCTGAAAACCCATTGAAGTGACTCAAAATCCTCGTTAGGGACCTAAATGTCAAGACAGTCTATTTAAAGTTCATTATCCCAAAGGCATACCAAGCAATATAGGAGTCTTACCTCAAATGTCTTGAGCCACCATATATGTTTCTCAGATTGTTTAGTAGAGTACTTTATGTCTCCCTCGGTCCATTATATTCTTCAATACTCTTTCCCTTTCTCTTTTGCCAATCATTGTCTTCTTGTTTCGTAGATCTTTCAAATTTTTCTCAACTTTCAATCAGAGAGGCTTTTTTGTCCTCAACTCTTCTAGGATTCCCTCATATTCTTTGGATCATTGGATGTTTTCATTATTTGAATCATTGGATGTTCTCATCTTGTTGTTATTCAAATAAAAGATAAAAATATTGAGTTTCCTAACATGCCCATTAGTGTAACCAAGTAGTCCATTATGACCATCTCTTACATATTGAAACAGTTGTGTAGGGTTGGAGAAGTTGGGTGTTGATCTTTGCATTGGACAAGGTGGATAGATATGTCCATCATACCATAAATCAATATGCTCAAGACCTATTCCCTCATGAACCCCATCTACATCATATTAAGCTTAATGTTTTCAATTTGCTTTGGAATGGTGCAGAATCTTCATCAAGATGAACATGAAGATGGTGGAGATCCCTCTTATGAATATGTTTCTAGTGTTTGCCATCTCTATATCAAAGATACTCAATAACTATGGTTGATCAAAGATACTCATGAACTATCGATGATGGAGCAAAAGTGTGAATGATGTTCATCTCCTCAAGCCTAAGGTCTCACATAGCAAAGATGTAGGGAATGGCCAAAACAAATGATTTCAAATCATTAATTTGGAGAAAATTATGTGGATATGTGGGTATGCTAGTCATCCAATATTATTCTAATATTTCTAGGTCTATATCTTAATGTGTAGATCAATTAAATAATACTCATACATGAGTAAAAATTATATTCTCAAGGTATGAGGAAATAATAAACTAATAAGGATGGGAGATTAAAAAAGTGATTTCATAATCACATGAAACATTAAAATAATGCCGAGAATTGCCATTGTAGAGCCAAAGTAAGATGAGGACGGAAATTTCACTACGAGGGGAGATATTCCATCATCTTCTTCATTAGAGGGGATAGATTTTGGTGATTACTCCTTATTGTTTACTACATAGTTGATAGTATATGGACTATGATTGTCGTCATGTGTGACATCTCCATTGCAATGATTCATAGTTCTAACTATTTTAGATATTTGATTGATATTTTGTTCTTAGTTTTGAGTTGATAATAGACGTCTAATGTATTGATGACAGAAGTATGATTATTCACAATTTCATGGATCATGAGACATATTTATGTGACCGTAAATGTGCAATATACATGAAGAAAAATATGTATTTCAGCCCCATGGTTTTTGTAAAAATGGCTTGAAAACAAAGTGTGCTAGTTGAAAAAGGCATTGTATGGATTGAAGAAAGCACCATATGCTTGGCATGAAAAGATACATGCCTACTTTCTAACACATGGATTTGACAAGATTTCAATTGAGAGCAACTTTTATGTTGAGCATGTAGATGATGTACTTCTAGTCAAGTTGTATATGTGGATGATATGTTGCTCATCGTTCATAATGAGGAACATATTGCTGAATTTAAGGCTTATTTCTAAGCCTGTTTTTAGATGTGAGATTTATGGCACTTGCATCATTATTTGAGCATTCAATTTATTCAAGTTGATAGGGGAATTACTTTGTGTCAAACAAAATAAATTGACACATTATTGTAGTGTTTTGGCCTTGAAGATCGCAAACCTATTGCTAGTACCATGGGAAAAGGTTTTGGCTTCACTCTTCATGATGCTGGAGATGCATTTGATGTTGTTCTCTATTAGTAGGTTATAGGATGAATGATTTACTTAAGTATAACTCGACCTGATATCTGGTTTGTTGTCTCTCATATGAGCACATCTATGCAGTTCCCAGGTGTCAAGCATTTGTAAGTAGTTAAGTGGATCTTTCACTACTTGAGTGGTACCCTAATACTTGGATTACTTTATCCCAAGGGGGCATCATTTCCACCAAATTTACATTGGGTTTGTTTTTATGACACTTGTGTGTCCACCAATGGTTTTTCCTTCATGCTTGATATCTCATGCATATATTGGTTGAGGAAGAAGCGTCCTATTGTGAAAACTTCTAGCTGTGAGGCTTAGTATAGGGTAGCTTTCATAGTTATTGTTGAGTGTGTGTGGCTCAAACATCGTTTGATTGAGTCGGGTGTCGATCAGTGTTTTGTAACCTCCATGTTTTCTAATAGTCAGAGCACATTGGAAGTTGCAAGGAACTGTGTGTCTCATGCTCACACAAGGCACATTGAGGTGCACTATCACTATGTCAGGGAGAGGCTCTCTTCTAGGGAGATGAATATGGCCTATGTGCCCACATAGGATAATGTTGCAAACCTTTGAACAAAGACTCTTCCAAGGAAGAAGTTTGAAGCTATCCACAAAGCTTTGGGCTTACTTCCTTTTGTGGATTTATTTCTTTCCACATAACTTGGCACTTCCTTACATGTTAGACTCAAAAATGAAAGGTAGGAGATGGTTGAACCACACCCTAAGAGAAAGGATTAGGAAGTAATCCTCAACCATGGCTGATCAAGATTGATTGTAAGCATATTTATTTTTTGTATTTTGTGCATTCGGCTTGTATAGTGATGGATTCTTGCAGTCAAGGAAACACTAGTTGGAATGCTCAAGTGCTTTCAAACAAAGTATGTGTAGAATTTTAGGAATTTTTTTAAAAATTACCTTTGAGTTTACCTCCTTGCAAGAATTTCAAGCATAGGATCGAATTCATACCAGGAGTGACTCCAACTGCTTGACTACCATTTTGTATGAGCTTGCAGGAGGAAAATGAAATTTGCAAGGTCCTAGATGAGTATATGGAGAAAGGGCTTATCAGACCTAGCTATTCACCCTTTGTGGTACCAATTCTTCTAGTAAAGAAAAAAGATGGACCTTATAGGATGTGGATCGACTACAGAGCACTCAATAAGAGTACCATCAAGCATAATCCCATGCCCAAGATAGATGATCTCCTTGATGCTCTAGTTGTGGCAACTGTATATAGTAAAATAAACTTGAAAAGTGGCTACCATCAAATTAGAGTTAAAGAGCAAGATGTATATAAATCAACTTTTAGGACCCATTTTGGGCATTATGAGTATTTATTTATGCCATTTGGTTTGAATAATGCACCTAATACTTTAATGATGTTAATGAATATTATCTAACATGGGTTCATTGAAAATTGTTTTGTGGATTTTGTAGATAATTTGTTACTTTATATTAGGTTTGTACATGAGAATGAAATTCACTTAAGATTAGGGTGAAAAAACTAAAGGAAAATCAAGTGTTTGTTAATCCAAATAAGAATCAGTTGTTTCTTCTAGAGATAGAGTATTTAGGGCATGTGGTATCGGTCAATGGGTTTCAGATGGATCCCAAGAAGGTCTCAATTATTCTAGCATGGCCAAATAATTAAGATGAGGGGCAGCTACGATCATTTCTAGGACTTTTTTATTTCTATGGGAAATTTATCTCATCTTATTCATCAATAGCAAAACCTATGATCTATTTTCTTCAAGGCAAAGTACCATTTGCATGGAAGCAAGAGCAACAAGAAAGTTTTGATACTCCGAAGCAAGCCATTTCAGAGGCTCCAATACTCAAAGTGCTAGATCCACAAAAACCATTTGAGTTAGAGATAGATGCTAGTGCCATAGCCATAGTGGCAGTTTCGAGCCAAGATAGTAGGCCAATAGCTTTTGAAAGAAACAAGTTGAGTAGTGCACAATGCAATTGGACAATGCATGAACATGAGTTGTATGCAGTGGTGCATGCTCTTAAAGCTCAGAGACACTATCTTTATGGTGAATAATTTAAGGTATACACAGTTTGCCATACACTCAAGATTTTTGTAGTCGGCCAGATCTTTGAGGTAGACACTCTCGTTGGGTTGAGCTCATGGAAGAGTTTCATATGGAAAGCTTTTATGAAAGAGATAAAAACAACATTGTACATAATGCATTACCATGGATAATGTATCAAATGAGATTTATAGTTGTAGAAAGCTCATTGCTTCAAGAAATAAATTAAGCACACATGGAAGATCC
>CM035434.1:66742867-66750367 GCA_020310875.1 Ceratopteris richardii
GTGCATTGCATATGCACATATACCATCAAAAATTAGAGATAAACTTGATCCCAAGGTAGAGAAATGTATCTTTTTAGGTTATGACCTTAATAAAAAAGGATATAGAGGATATAACCCTAGCACTAAGGGATTCATAGTGAGTCAAGATGTAGTATTTGATGAAAATAATTCTTCTTTTAAAGATGACTGCAAGAAAATAGAGTTGCCGTATGACTTGGAGGAATATTTTCCAACTTTCTCAAGCAAAGGTACACATACATTTCAAAATTCAAGTGTTCAGAGGATGATCAAAAGACTCCTAGGAGGGAGATCGATTCATGGAACTCCAAAGGTAAATCAAAAGTGCAAGAGTTGAGGGATGTTGTAGAATCCTCTCAACAAACTATTAGAAGATCAACAATAAGGGAGAAGAAGAATCTAGAAAGGTATGGATATGACACCTCATTGGTAACTAAACACTTCATTTACATAGCTCAAGACTTGAACTTTGAAGAGCACTCATCTTATAAGGAATCCAAGAAGAAACATAATGGAAGCATGCCATGGAAGAAGAGATTAAAGTTTTGTGGGAAAACAACATTTGGGACTTAGTTCCCAAGATATCCACCATGAAGGTAATTGGATCTTGATGGATCTATGAAGTAAAGAAGAATTCTAATGGAATCATCCACAAGTAGCTTCATCATCATCATCATCTCTAACAACCTACACAAGTACAACACAGGCTTTTTTGGGATTCACACTGACTCTGTCAGTCTATCGTGACAAACCAAAAAAATTGAAGATTTGAGTTTCCATCTATGCCATGACAAACCAGGTCAGTTTCAGAAACTGTAACTTGTGCTGTGTTAAGCAACACTCCTATATTGCAGATCCAAAATTTCAAGCAATTCTGTGTATTGTTGATACATGAAAACTGTGTTTTTCTGATATCAAATTGTCATGTCATAGTGCGATAGTGTTCAAGCAGAACTGCTGCTTGTAGTGTTTTGCAGTGTTGTGAATTGCTACAGAAATGGCAAACGTAGATGGAATGAGTCAGCTTATGAGAGATAAGCTAGACAAGAACAACTTCCATGCTTGGAGATTCAGAATGATGAATTTCCTGATGGGAAAAGGCTACTAGAAGTACATTGAAGGAGAGAATGAAAATGCTACATCATTACCAGAGAGGAATCGGACTCCAAACCAGTTAAGAGCATATGAGGAATGGAATCAAGGAGCACAAAAGGTAATGTATTGGCTATCTGTTAGTATACAGAGAAAATATTCCAAATTTTGTTGATTTGGTATCCATACTGATTATTGAAGAAAAGAATCTTGGTGAGGATTCAAACTCCCAAGGAAAGCCCAGTTCTGAGTAGGTATTCTACTCTGGCAGAGGAAGAGGCAGAGGTAGAGGTTTCAGAAGTGGAAGAGGAAATAGTAACCAAGACCAAGGTCAACAAAAGAATCATGCAAGAGGAAGAGGATAGTTTTGAGCCAGGGGGAGCCAAAGAGGTTGCAAAAAATTCCAAAGAAATGATTCAGGTAACGATAGTAAAGGATGTTGGAATTGTGGTAAACATAGACACTTTGAACGTGATTGCACATTGAAGAATCAAAATAACAGAAGGCAGCAAAACAACTATGCATCCACAAGTGCAAATCATTCTGAGAAGTTGTTTATGGTTCAACATCACATGATGAATACGATGTCTGCTAGTATTTCAAAATCGAATGATAATGTCTGGTATGTTGATTCACGTACTTCAAATCACATGACCAGTCATGCAAAATGGTTTAGTAGTTTGCAGAAAATGCCAATTCTTGGATATGTTGAAACAGGTGATGATACATCGCATCCTATCGAGCATACAGGAAACATAGCATTGTCTATGGAGGATGGGAAGGTAAAACATCTTGTTGATGTGTTGCATGTTCCAAACATAACAAAGAATCTGGTTTTTGTTGGACAAATGGTTGACCAGGGATTACAAGTCAGGTTCAATGCTGATGGGTTATATCTAGAAGAATACAAATATCGTGGACGATTGATCACCAAAGGAAACAAAGTGGGTAGGATGCTCACCTTAAATGTGAAAGTTCTTGAAATGAATGCAGCCATGTTTGCAAAAGGTGCAGGAGTTATTGCTGATATAGAGATCTGGCACAAACGAATTGGACATGCAAATCTGTAAAGGTTGAAATTGATGCAGTCAAAGGAGATCGTTCATGGAATACCAAATTTCAAGGTTTCAGAGATGCAAAAGGTATGTGCAGCATGTCAATTTGGTAAACAGTCAAGATCATCATTTCCACATGACAAGCATGTTAGTGAGAATGTGCTAGAAATAGTACATACAGATGTTTGGGGTCCTGCAAAGACCACATCTATGGGCGGTTGCAGGTTTTATGTTACTTTCATTGATGAACATACATGGAAAGTGTGGGTATATTTCATGAAAGAGAGGAGTGAGGTATTTACTCACTTCCAGAATTTTAAAGTTATGGTGGAAAAGCAAACAGGGAAGTATATTCAGACTTTAAGATCTGATGGAGGAGGTGAATACATGTCAAATGAGTTCAGCAATTTTCTAAAAAGTCATGGAATTCGACATCAGTTTTCATGCAGGTACACACCACAAGAGAACGGTGTTGTTGAACGCAAAAATAGACATATTGCAGAAATAGCAAGAGCCTTGATGGTTGGAAAGAATATGCCTCATTGTTATTGGGCAGAAGCTGTGCATACGGCTCTATACATCATGAACAGAACTCCAATTGCTGTTGTATACGTAAAAAACCAAACTTATCACATATGAAAGTTTTTGGCTGTATTGCATGTACATGTTCGAGATGAGTTGAGGACGAAGCTTTATCCAAAAGCAGAAAAATGTGTCTTCATTGGATATTCCCTTGAGCAAAAGGGATATAAACGTTATAAACCACTCAGATGGCAGGTGAAGGTGAGTAGAGATGTGGTATTTGATGAAATGTCACGATTCTATGCAGATGCCAAAGAAGGAGTGAGTCTTAAACAAATGACAAAGAAAATGTTGAAAAATCAAGTGCAGAATCTCAAGTTTTGAGTGGACCGGATGCATCATCAAGCAATACTTCCAACTCAAATCCATGGAGTGGAAGATTAAGTGGAAATTTCAGTCGAGCAAATTCATCAAATACATCCAAGAAAGGTAAAGAAAAGCTTTCTATTGGTCATAAAACATGTGCAGGTTTTGAAGACGTTGATGGAGATTCAAGCGGTTCAAAAAAGAGTCTTGATGAGGAACTTGGATTGCCCTCTGTGAAGACTCCATGAGTAAAAAAGGCATATGCAGATGATACAAGGAGAAGTGACCTAGGACCAAGAAGATCTGGGAGGATGCGGAATTCAATGCAACGATTGACATATGATAGTTACAAGGCTCATCATTGTGCCTACATGACAAAGGTAATACAAGATGCTGAACCTTCTTGCTTTGAAGATGCAATTGGAAATGCAAATTGGGAAAAAGTTATGGATGAGGAGATGGCTTCACTTTATGGGAATGATGCATGGAAGCTAGCCCCATTGCCGCAAGGAAAGAAACCCATAGGCGACAAATGGGTTTACAAGGTAAAACATAATGTTGATGGTAGCATAAGCAGGTATAAAGCACGATTGGTAGCTAAGGGATATGCACAGACATATGGCATTGGTTATGAGGAAACATTCAGCCCTATAGCTAAAATGTCTACTATCAGAACACTTGTTGGATTAGCTATAGAAAAAGGATGGAGTTTGCATCAGATGGATGTGAAGAATGCTTTCCTACATGGTGAGTTACAGGAAGAAGTATATATGGACCAGATAGAAGGATATGAAGATTCAAAGCATCCGAAATATGTTTACAGGTTGTAAAAGGCTTTGTATGGGATGAAGCAAGCTCCACGTGCATGGCATGCAAGGATTGCTAATTACTTAACCAGCATTGGGTTTTCTATGTGTGATGCAGATCATTCACTATATGCAAGGAAGGCTAAAGATGGCATCACAATTGTGGCTATTTATGTTGATGACCAGATTGTAGGTGGTGATAATGAAGAAAGCATCAAAGAGGTAAAGCAACTTCTTATGCAGGAATTTGACATGAAATATCTTGGTGTGTTGTGCTATTTCTTGGGCATTGAGTTTATTCATACAGAAACGGGTATATGGATGTCACAAAGGCAATATGACTTGAATATGTTGCAAAAGTATGGTATGGCTGATTGTAATCCAATTTCTATGCCATTAGATCAGAATTTGAAGTTAGATACTACGTCAGGTGAGCCATTGGAAAATGCTACTATGTATATGAAAATTGTGGGAAGCTTGATATATCTCACAATCAGGAGGCCTGATCTTAGCTACACTGTTGGACTTGAAAGTCAGTTTATGCAGGTTCTAGAAAGCCACATTTTGATGCTTTGAGGCACACTCTATGTTATGTGAGTGCTACTTTGGATTATGCCTTGTTTTATGAAGCTGGTGTAGATTTGCAGGTTCATGGATAAACCGATGAAGATTGGGCTGGTAGTACTCCAGATAGAAGATCTACTAGTGGCTTTCCATTCTCACTTGGAGGTGAAGCTATTACATGGAGCAGCAAGAAGCAACCCACTGTTGCTTTGTCGAGTATAGAGGCTGAGTATAGAGGTGCTGCAATGGCAGCATGTGAGCCATCATGGCTGGATATGCTACTTGCAAATTAAGGTGTGGAAGCGCAAAAGCCTATCACTATCTATTGTGATAATCTTAGTAGTATACAGCTAGTACGGAACCCTATTTCTCATGCTAGAACAAAGCATATCGAGGTACATTATCACTTCATTAGAGAGAAGGTATTAGCAGGTGATATTGATCTTGTTTATGTGAGAAAGATGAGTAGGTTGCTGATATTTTCACTAAAGCACTTGGAGAAGAGAAGCTGAAGAAGTTTTGGAAGATGCTTGGATTAGAGGACATGACATTGAGCTTGAGGGGGAGTGTTTAGATATCAATCTCAACATGTGATGATCCAGGGTGACACGTATCAATTTTTCGTTTCTCTGACATGTATAGTGGTCACACTGATATATGTTAGAGATACTTCATTGAGCTTTATTAGATCTATCTACCAAGAGTGATGGCACATTTGTTCCTTGCCAGCTCACTCATTCGTGGACATTAGGTTTTTCCTTATGTACTGGTCTTTATATATTGCACTTGTTGTATTCTTGTTTTAGGTCATTCTTGTACATCCCTTTTATGTAATAGAAGAAGGAGAAGAAGATAATTCTTCCTTGCCTCAATCTGTGTGTGTACTTCTCCTTGAGAGTGAGAGTGTGTGTGAGAGCTCTCTTCCTTATCTCCTTCCTCGTGACACAACAGACCATTCTATCAGTTCAAGTATCAAAAGCTAGGCTTGGGAGATCATCATGGGTGAGAGAGAGCATCAAATAAAGCAACTTGAGGTTGTAAGGCAGTTCAATAAGACAATAGCTTGATAAAGTGAATAACCCAATAAGTGGTTGATAATTGAGCACCATTAAAAATGTGATTGTGAAAGAATATAAAAAAGTATTAATTTGGCTTAAATACATGAACCTAATATCAAGAAAACACCTTGGCAAAGTAGATCAACAAAGCCTAAGGTCATCTAAAGCTAGTGTCAACCACAAAGCTAGGTCCTGGTCCAAGCAATTAGGTAATCAACAATCTAGTGAAATCCAGGAGACGAGTGAGTTAGATAGTTCATATAGCATGGAGAGACCTACTCCTAGTATCAAGGCAGCCTATCTAGAAGTACCAAAAGGGCCCTATGAAACACAATTAGAATACATCTAAACCAGCCAATTAGGTGCTTGCATCTATGAAGATGGTTTGAGAAGATCCATTGTACAGTTGAGAAACACAAAGTAACACTATGAATTTTATCATCTTGTAGTTAAATTTGAGAATGGTCCCTACATAGACAAGCAGGGAATTATGTCTGTTGTTACTAGTCACCGTTATAGAACATATGAATTTGGGAATGTTCTCCCAAAAACTGCAAGTTTCCTCCTAGTTTTTCCGTAACTAGCTCAGCTAGCTCCTCAAGTGATGATGAGGGTTTCAAAGTGGTGATATTTCTAGCTCTTCTTCTAGGTTTTCTTCTATGTCTATAAATATTCTCACCCACTCATCTAAGGTGATTTGGCTCTTGAGTGTAGTTTCTAGATGGTCTCTTGAGTGTACTTTCACACTCAAGAGACCATCTAGAAACAAGGGCACTTGTTTGGCCTATGTAGGTAGCTATGAGATTGGACATCTCTCTATGTATTGCTTGAACCTACTATCTGCTAGCCTTATCGTCTCTTGGGGGGTTTGCTTAAAACTATGGACCAAGAGTGAAGTATTGTGCTTGATTCCATTCATGGAAAACTTAGTGATGAAAGCTTCCATATATTGTGAGATATTTTGGCAGTTGCCTCATCACAATGGGTGAAACCATGCTAAGGTTGTACCCATCAAGGATAGTCCAAAATCCTCATATCGAGTGAACATCCTTTACTTGTTTTGCTCTCAATGCCTGCTTGAATTTGGACACATGATCATAAGGATATCCTATGCCATTGAAGTAATCCTTCATGGTCTTGAATACCTACAAAGAATCTATCTATCTATCAATCTATCTATCTATCTATCTATCTATCTATCTATCTATCTATCTATCTATCTATCTATCTATCTATGTATCTATGTATCTATGTATCTATGTATCTATCTATCTATCTATCTATCTATCTATCTATCTATCTATCTATCTATCTATCTATCTATCTATCTATCTATCTATCTATCTATCTATCTATCTATCTATCTATCTATCTATCTATCTATCCATCTATCTATCCATCTATCTATCTGTCTGTCTGTCTGTTTGTCTGTTTGTTTGTCTATTTGTGTTAGTATATGATCAATGTCTACCCCTCATGATTGTATGCACATTTTGTAAGGCCCCCATTATGAGGAGAAGCCAAGCGTGCATTACCCAATTTATGGGAATCCCAACTTGCATGTTGGATGAAGGTCATATTGGACCATGTAAGGTATTGTAAGGAAAGGGAGTTACCAGGGTCCCCAATTGTGGGGTCCAAGGCAGTGGGGAGAAGCCCCGGTTGGGGTGTCCAAGGGAGCCAGTGGACCCCCTGGCTGGGGGGTCCCAAGGGGCCAGCGGGCCCCTTGGTGGGGTCCGAGGGCAACACCCCCAGCATGACGATAAAGGGAATATTCCATGGAATATTTCCTATCAAAGTCAGAAATCATTTATATTTGTTAGGTCGGTTCAACCGATCTAAGCCGTGTATGGCAATTATGCGGGTGGTGACCCCCCACGCTCTACCACCCATGTATAGCCGTCCACAGAAGGCCACCCATGATCCTATATATATATGAATTATGCACTACCTGAGACATCCAGTTGAGCCAGCATACCTCTACCTTGTATCTCCCTATCTAGAGTTGTCTAGATCACC
>CM035434.1:66757867-66807867 GCA_020310875.1 Ceratopteris richardii
TTTGCTGATTTGGTATCTATGTTGATTATTGAAGAAAAGAATCTTGGTGAGGATTCAAACTCCCAAGGAAAACCCAGTTCTAAGTAGGTATTCTACTCTAGTAGAGGAAGAGGCAGAGGTAGAGGTTTTGGAAGTGGAAGAGGAAACACTAACCAAGACCAAGGTCAACAACCGAATCATGAAGGAGGAAGAGGAAAGTTTCGAGGCAGGGGGAGTCAAAGAGGTGGCAGAAATTTCGAAAGAAATGATTCATGCAATGACAGTAAAGGATGTTGGAATTGTGGTAAACCTGGACACTTTGAACGTGATTGTATGTTAAAGAATCAAAATAACAGAAGGCAGCAAAACAACTATGCATCCACAAGTGGAGATGATTCTGGGAAGTTGTTCATGGCTCAACATCACATGATGAATACGATATCTGCTAGTGTTTCAAAATCGAATGATATTGTCTGGTATGTTGATTCAAGTGCTTCAAATCACATGACCAGTCATGCGGAATGGTTTAGTACTTTGCAGAAATTGCCAGTTCCTAGATATGGTGAAACAGGTGATGACATACCACACCCTATCAAGCATACAAGAAACATAGCATTGTCTATGGAGGATGAGAAGGTAAAACACCTTGTTGATGTGTTGCATGTTCCAAATATAACAAAGAATTTGGTTTTTGTTGGACAAATGGTTGACCAAGGATTACAAGTCGGGTTCAATGTTGATGGGTTATATGTACAAGAGTACAAGCATGATGGACAATTGATTGCCAAAGGAAACAAAGTGGGTAGGATGTTCACTTTAAATGTGAAAATTCCTGAAATGAATGCCGCCATGTTTGCAAAAGGTGTAGGAGTTGTTGTTGATACAGAGATCTCACACAAACGAATTGGACATGCAAGTTTGCAGAGGCTGAAATTGATGCAGTCAAAGGAGATTTTCCATGCACTACAAAATTTCAAGGTTGCAGAGATGAAAACGCTATGTGCAGCATGTCAATTTGGAAAACAGTCAAGAGCATCATTTCCACATGACAAGCATGTTAGTGAGAACGTACTATAAATAGTACATACAGATATTTGGGGTCGTGCAAAGACCACATCTATGGGCGGTTGTAGGTTTTATGTTACTTTCATTGATGACCATACACGAAAAGTGTGGGTATATTTCATGAAAGAGAGGAGTGAGGTGTTCACTCACTTCCAGATTTTTAAAGCTATGGTCGAAAAGCAAACAGGGAAGTATATTCATTTATTAAGTTCTGATGGAGGACGTGAATACATGTCAAACGAGTTCAATAATTTTCTAAAATATCATGGTATTCGGCATCAGTTTTCATGTAGGTACACACCACAATAGAATGGTGTTGTTGAACGCAGACATAGACATATTGCAAAAATAGCAAGAGCCTTGATGGCTGAGAAGAATATGCATCATTGTTATTGGGCAGAAGTTGTGCATACCACTATATACATCATGAACAAAACTCCGGTTGCTGCATATGTTTATGTTCCAAATGAATTGAGGACAAAGCTTGATCAAAAAGCAAAAAAGTGTGTCTTCATTGGATACTCCCTTGAGCAAAAGGGATATAAATATTATAACCCACTCACACGATAGGTGAAGGTGAGAAGAGATGTGGTATTTGATGAAATGTCAAGCTTCTATGAAGATGCCAAAGAAGGACTGAATCTTGAACCAAATGACAAAGAAAATGCTAAAAAAATCAAGTGCAAAATCTCAAGTTTTGAGTGGACCGGATGCATCACCAAGCAAAAGTTCCAACTCAAGTCCATGGAGTGGAAGACTGAGTGGAAATTTCAGCCCAGAAAATTCATCAGATACATCCAAGAAAGGTAAAGGAAAGCTTTCTGCTGGTAGTAAAAGATGTGCAGGCTTTGAAGATGTTGATGGAGATTCAAGCGGTTCAGAAAAGAGTCTTGATGAGGAACTTGGATTGCCCTCTAAGAAGACTCCAAGAGTAAGAAAGGCACATGCAGATGATACATGGAGAAGTGACCCAGAACCAAGAAAATCTGGGAGGATGCAAAATTCAATGCAATGATTGACATATGATAGTTACATGGCTTGTCATTGTGCCTACATGACAAAGGTAATACAAGATGCTAAATGCTCTTGTTTTGAAGATGCAATGGGAAATGCAAATTGGAAAAAAGCTATGGATGAGCACATGGCTGCACTTTATGGAAATGATACATTGAAGTTGGTTCCATTGCCCTAGGGGAAGCAGCCCATAGGTTGCAAGTGGGTTTACAAGGTAAAACACAATGTTGATGGTAGCATAAGCAAGTATAAAGCACGATTGGTAGCAAAAGGATATGCACAAACTTATGGCATTGATTATGAGGAAACATTCAGCCATATAGCTAAAATGTCTACTGTCAGATTACTTGTTGCATTAGCTACAACAAAAGGATGGACTTTGCATCAGATGGATGTGAAGAATGCTTTTCTACATGGTGAGTTACAAGAAGAAGTATACATGGACCAGCCACAAGGATATGAAGATATGTTAGTCGGCTGCCGGATTGGCGATTGTAAAAAACGAAACTGAATCTTGTTCGCACGAACGAAAGGTTGTTACACAAATATGTTGCAATGAAAAAGAGACGCTCAAGGACGTTCCGTGAGATCACCAGACTGTTTGTCTGGGTGATTTGTCTGTGACGTTACTGTGTGTCGAGTTGGTTAATTTAGAGTATCTTGTCTAATTTCTGTGGTGTTGATTCGACATTTGTTCGGGTTGTAATTTATAGTGACAACGTTTCGTGAGATCACCAGACTGTCTGTCTGAGCGAGTTGTTCTGCGGTATTCGGTTGCGATTGTTCTGTTGATTAAGTGTATCGTGGTGTCGATATTTCTTGTAAGGTGCTGTAACGTGTTGGATGAAATTTGTGTAGTTGCGGTAGTGTTCGGAGAACTCTGAGTCGTATTGTGTTGTCTTCGGTGTTGCAGTCTGTCCTCATACGGCAAAGGTTAAGCTACAGTAAGGTTCATCTTAAGTTGCACACTGGACTTCCCCCCTAGTACTGTGTGTCTGAGACTGTTGAGTTCTTCTGTATCTTCGGTTTTGTTTGATTGTTTGTACCCATTCGGTGAAGGTTGAATTATTGATGTTGTCTCTAGTGCTACAATATTCTGTATTCGGAAAAAGTATTGAGTTCATCAAGTAACTCTGTGTCACGATATTGCATAAGCGGAAGCAGTGTGTTTGGTCAACATTGGGGGAGTTTGGGCTGAGTGTTGTAAGGTTGTAGGTGTAACGGAGTCTTGATAGAGTTTTGAGCATCAATGTATTGTTGTGTGTAAGTGGTTAGTTTGGGAACTAAGTATAGGGCCTCTGTCTAACAGACCCCTTCCACTCCCAAGAACCCAATAAATGTTTAAACGCGCTACTGACAGTTAGTCCCGCGTTTAGACGTTTAACACTGGTGCCGTCTGTGGGAAAGTGGCATTAGATGGTTGCCGTTGGTTTGTGCGAAAGTGGCATCAAGGATGTTCGTTGATTAATTGACTGTGAATCGATCGTAAAGAAGGTACACAAAGTATTGCAAACGTAGTATATGCCGGTTACTCGTTCCGGTGAATCATACCCGAGGCATAGAAGAAACCAATAGTCTTGGGCGATACCAAATTTGCTAAGGACGCCTCTAGGAAGTAGAAGCGCAGATAAGTCTAACCCAGTTGTCAAGGCATTGAAGAACGCAAGTAGTGACTTCGGTAGTATTCTAGTGGAACGTACTACCCTTCTGGCAGATTTCGGTACGATTTTGGCACAGTCTGTCCAAGAAATAGTGACTCCAGAGTCTGCGGATAGAAACGCCGTGGCCAAAGAAATCAGTGGAGGTGAAAAAGCACTTTGTTTTGGTAAAAATTCGACACCTTCCGGTGTTATTTCGGTACCAGTTGCTGAGAGTTCACAATCTTCCGATGACGGTTTACCATTTCTTGGTGGATCTTTAGTCTAGTCGCCGCTATTTGGAGTAAGTACTCCTACATTTGATACCCAGGAGAAGGGTAGCTTGTTCGAAATTGAAATCAGAAACATACTGAATGATATTGGCAAGCCGGAAAGTGTACAGACTGATGACACAGATTCAGACGGTTCAGATATTCAGCCTCGGGATACAGAAGGTAGTCACAATACCACCACCAGCACGATGAGTGAGCAACAACAACAACAACAACAGCAGCAACAACAACAGCAACATCTATTTCCACCCCGGTCGACTCCAATAGGAGTAACGTACACTAAATTCAGTGGGTTCCCAAGTGATGACCTAGACGCTCATGTACGCACATTTGAGATAAGTTACGCAGTGCTCAATCATCCACTTGATACGGCGTATAAAGCTATTGTATTCCAGTCTACCTTGGTTAATGAAGCAGCCAGATGGCTTACGGAATATGATATTAACCATTTCGGCATCTATGAAGCAGTAAGGGATGCATTTTTGCAGAGATTCAGGCTAAAGAAGAATCCAGCCAAAATTTTTGATTACGTGCAAAACAATAGACAAAAGATGAATCAGACAGTGCAGGAATATGCCACCCTATTCAGAATGCATTTGAGGCAATTACCCCCAGCACATGCCAACCTACCGGATGACGTTATCACTCAATGGTTTATCAATGGTTTGACTCCGCAGCTTAAACAGATTATGATCATACGCTGTGTAGGAGCTATGACGCTAGATGCGGTGATCGCAATGGCTTTGCAGCTAGAAAACAAGGTTGGAGGATTTATAGAAGACCTGAAATGGTTAAAAACAAGTAAAAATGTCGTAGAAGATCCGACCAGACAGATGTACTGCACCACGTGCAAGAATTCAGGGCATACCAGTGCCACTTGCACCCTCAACTAGTTGTTTTGTGCTATCTGTAACACGACCGGACATACCACCGAAAACTGTGCATACAACGCTAAAATGCAAGGAACGGCAACAGTAAATGCAATCATACAAGAACCAGGGCAGCTGGCCAATCATTATGTTCCTCCGCAAATGAGAAACAACCAGCAGCAGGGATACCAAAATTACAGAGGACAGAGAAATAATAGTTACAATGCGAACCGTTGGCAGGCAGGACCAACTCAAGAAAATACTAATTTGCCACCACCTCGCTGCCATTTTTGCGGTACATTTGGCCACATTAGAAGATTTTGTAAGGATGCGGCTGAATACGATCAGAGGAAGAAAGAGCGCCAGAACCCTATGACAAATATGGTTCAGATCACACCCATAGAGACACAAGCTGCAGTAGTTCAGACCAGATCCGGTAGGCCGCTACAACCAGCAGCTGAAATATTTGAACCAGGCATCCTAGAACAGCAAAGAACATATGACAAGGCTAGTCAGTGGACCACCACAGAACCTCCGGTGTTCCCAAAGCCTATTTCGGTGACACCAATTCCACTATCACAAGAAACTACACAAGAGCAAGAGTCAATTCTAGTAACCGACGCATCGTCTTCAGAATCGGTGAAAGGTACTAATCAAGTAAATCAAGCATGGGAAATCTTATCTAAAGTGTCCATTACTCTTCCTCTTGGACAATTACTTGCACTAGTACCAGGAGTCCGCCAACAATTCTAGCAACAGTTTAGTACTGAGTCTGCCTGCATTCCAGCAACAGCAACAGTACAACCAGAAACTGACGCTACGGTGGATCATTCGGTCCCATTGATTGCGGTATGGTACAAAAATCATAAAATCAATCAAGTACTAATTGATGGAGGGTCTGGTGTAAATATTGCTACTACCGCTCTGTGTAAAAGGTTAGGATGGACAAAAATTGAGCCTGTCCAGTTTTTTGTAAGGATGGCTGATCAGTCCAGAGTCCACCCAGTAGGACTAGTACGAGATGTGCCCATAACTCTGCAAGGCACAACATTTAAGATGACTTTTGTCGTCTTAGAGCTACCAGAGTCTAGCTTGGATTATAATTTACTTTTCGGCCGTCCTTGGTTGAAACAAGCCAAGGTGAGACAAGATTGGTCTGCATAGGAACTCACTTTCAAGGATAATAATCGTAAATATGTCGTCAAGTTAGATGCTATACAGCCTTGTGAATTGCATGCTAGACCTTATTTTGCAGAACCAGTTCATATGTTAGATGGTTTGTCAGATGACGAAGAAGAAGAATTTTTGAAGAATAATATTGATTTAATCTCCCTAGGAACTGTATTGCATGCTAGACCTTATTTTGCAGAACCAGTTCATATGTTAGATGGTTTGTCAGATGACGAAGAAGAAGAATTTTTGAAGAATAATATTGATTTAATCTCCCTAGGAACTGTTGATCTACAATATGTTGTAGATAATTGGAACCCGACAGTTTGTACGGTGATACCTATGACGGAAGGAGACAAAAAAGAAGATACTACTGCTATAGATGACGCTGATCTACACCAACTTTTAAACCCACTCGATGTTACAAAGAAGTCTCGACAATTCTATGTTCCAGAAGATCAGTTAATTACATATAATTTAGGTGATGAAGTTAATCAGCGACCTATAAAAATAAAGGAGGGATTGCCTGAAATGTTTCAAGCAGAGTTAATACAGTCGCTTCGAGAGTTCTATGATGTTTTTGCATGGGATTACAAAGATATGAAGGGCTTGGACCCCCGCATTTATCAACACAGGGTCATGCTGAAGCCGGAAGCAAAACCAAACAAACAACCCAGCTACCGGATGAATCCAAATTATGCAACACAGGTAAAGGTAGAGCTGGATAGGTTATTAAAGGTTGGATTTATTGTACCAGTAGAGCATGCTGAGTGGATATCACCCATTGTTATTGTCCCTAAAAAGAATAAGCAACTGCGAATATGTGTGGATTACCGGAAGCTAAATGCAGCTACGGTGCCAGATCCGTTTCCTCTTCCATTTCTGGACACCATGCTTGATAGAGTAGCAGGACACGAAATGTACTCGTTCTTAGATGGATACAGTGGTTACAATCAAGTAAGAATGGTTGAGGAAGATATACCAAAAACAGCGTTCATCACCAATTGGGGTGTATTTGCTTGTACTGTTATGTGGTTTGGATTAAGAAATGCCCCCAGTACTTTCCAGAGGTGTATGTAGGAAATATTCTCCCCTTATCTTACCTCGTTCATGCAAGTATATCTTGATGATTTCTCTTTGTTCGGTAAGATGGTAGCACACTTGTTCCATTTACGGTGTTGCTTTGAGAAATGCAGAGAATCTAGACTCTGCCTGAATCCAAACAAATCTGTGTTTGCGGTTTCATGTGGTAAATTGCTTGGCCATATGGTATTTGCACAGGGCATACAAGTCGACCCAGATAAGGTAGCAGTTGTGTTAGAAGCACCTATACCTACTACACCAAAGGAAGTAATGCGTTTCATGGGTCAAGTGAGATGGCATGGTCGTCATTTATGGTGGCTCGCTCATTTAGCCATTCCACTTAATCATTAATCACGAAGAGTCCTAAACAGTTTGATTGGACTCCGGAATGTCAAACAGCATTTGATCGTCTTAAGTGTTTATTAACACAGGTACCAATTTTATAGCCTCCTGGCTGGGATCGCCCATTTCATGTCTTCGTAGACGCATCAGATATTGCCATTGGCAGTGTTCTGATGCAACAAACCGATAAGTGGTTCCGGCCTGTTTATTATGCGAGTAGAAGACTTGCTCCTGTAGAAAAGAATTACTCTGTAACCGAAAGAGAATGTCTGGGTTTAGTGTATTCAGTAAAGAAATTCAGACACTATTTACTTGGCCGCAGATTTACTTTTCATGTAGATCATGCTACACTTGTCTATCTGGTACGACAACAGCATTTAGGTGGTCGACTAGCGCGTTGGGTTCTACTTTTACAAGAGTTTGATTTTGAAGTAATCCATCGGCCCGACAACTCACATGCCTTAGCAAATTTTCTTTCTCGCTTAGATTCCGGTGAAGCTCTGGTTGGTGTTGATGACACCACACCAGCGATTTACAGTACTGAACCAACTAATGATGAAGAAGCAAATCCTCCTGCAACAACTAATTACTATGATCAGTTGTTAACTTTTTTGACTGATGGATGTCTTCCTTCTACAACATCTCCTGCAATGCGTAGGAAGATTGCAGTGTACAGTCGCAAATTTCAGTTAATTGCTGGGGAATTATACTATATGGATCACACTGGAGTTTTACTTCATTGTATTCCTCCACACGAAGTTAACTCAGTCATTATTCTGGCTCACTCAATTCCTTCCGATGGACACTTTGCAGCAGATTTAACGCACCGGAAAATTCTGCAAAGTGGACTTTGGTGGCCTACTATGTACAGGGATGTATCTCAGTTTGTCAGACAATGTGATACTTGTCAACGGTCTGGATAGCCTCTACAACGCCATTTTTCCCCTCTCTAACCGGTCTTGCCATTGGAGCCTTTTCAGAAGTGGGGCCTAGATTTTGTTGGACCTATTACACCTCCTGCCATACTCAGTAATAATCGTTATATTCTAACATGTACAGACTATGCTACCAAATGGGCAGAAGCATGGGCTTTAAGGTCGGCCACAGCTGTTTCAGTGGCAAAGTGTCTAATGAAAGATGTCTTTCCGCGTTTTGGCTTACCTCTAGAGCTTGTTACAGATCAAGGCACTCATTTTGTCAACAATTTAATGAAGTACTTACACATTCTTTTCAGATCACGCATAAATTTAGTTCACCATATTATCCTCATGCAAATGGTTTGGCTGAGAGTACGAACAAGAGCCTGTTGAATATGCTTCAAAAACTGATTCTGGAAGCACCGGAAAGATGGGACCAACTGTTACCTGCAGTCCTGTGGGCATACCAAACTACCTACAAGGTAGCAACAGGACTAACACCTTTCAAACTAGCTTATGGACTGGAAGCCATAGCACTAATGGAGATTGTTGTGCCAAGTCTACGCGTAGCTCTCACTCAGAAATTGATACCTGAAGATTCTTTATCATTTCGGCTAGATACACTCAGAGAACTGGATAAGCATCGTTGGACAAGTTTTCTGACTATCCAAGAAGTTCAGTTAAGACAAGTTCAAACACATGATCGATATCTAAGGACTCCAGTTTTTACGGTGGGGCAACTTGTACTCTTTTACAATGCAAAGTCAAATCGCTCTGCTGGCAAATTCAAGATACGATGGTTTGGTCCCTATCGGATTTTTGAACAGGTGGGCCTAGACACTTTTCGGTTGACTACTTTGACCAGAAATCCTCTTCCAAAGGTGATAAATTGTTCAAAGCTGCGGCCGTACCAACAAGCAACCGATCTACACTAAAACGTTCCGCGGATTGGCCGTGTCTTTTGCATTTCCTTTTCTTTTCTTTTCTTTTCTTTTGTTTTCGTGCGTCTAATAAAATAAGTCTGTAATTATCCGCGTTTTGATACCTAATTATGACTAACAGCCGCCCTGCCTTATTGGATCCGCTCATGCATGCCCACCGAAGTTATGAAGTTATCATCTCAACGTCGCACGATGATTAGTGATTTTGATTGCTCTCCACTGCAAAGCATCTACTTAACCTTTTCCGTTTCGCCGAAAATCGCTATTGTGTTTGCGTAATTTGTATGATCGTGTAAACCCTGTGCTTTGTGCCTTGTGCTTGCGTTTACTGTGTGCGCCATGGAAGCTCTAGCAAACTTCGCCGCTTTTCATGACGGACTCCCTGCCGACATGGGAGAGTTCCTGCGCACCCGTGGGTTATCCAATTTCACTGAACTGCCTTGGCATTCAGTGGAATCCCACCCGTTTTATGCCCCTATAATCGCCGCCATCGCTGCCACACCTGCCACCGAGCGGAGTTGGCCGATAACGTCATTACCATCCCGCGTAGTTATCACTATGCAAACCTTCTCGGATGCATTCCGACTCGCTCCAGTAGGTCGGGAAAATGGCCCAAATCTACCAATTGCAACAATGAATCAGTTATTCCCTAGGAGCTCCTCAAACGAATATGCCATCCTCTGCCGTCCTGAACCTGAGAGATCCGCGCTACAATTCCTAGTAGCCATTCTTAACCTGCAGAAGCAAACCTATGGAATCTCTAGTCCTTTTTACTCCGCTATAGATTTAGCTGCTCGAGAACCTATCAATTTTGCATCATATTTCTTCCGGCGAATACACAAAGAATGTGTCTCCATCATCAAGCAGGTAAATAAGGGGGATATGCCAAGATCCAGGCTACCGCACATCCTGAGCTTCTTATTTCCGGCTATCCAAGCAGCGCAACCCCCACCCCGAGGACCCATCCTGCGCCATGAAGAGTCTGCATAGATTTTAGAGGACAATGAAGAAGATGAAGAGGAATTATTCCAACTCTTCCGACGAAAAAGAATTAGAATCAGTTCTTTTGAGAGCGAAGTACAGGGCTCAACCGCAAATGATAAGGCCGACGACAAAGAAGAAGAAGCAAACGAAGACGAAACTTTTCACGTCACCACAACTACCATGCATCATGAATCTTCAGCACAGTCATCTTCAGAACAACATCAAGAAGAGGAGGCTCCCACCGAATCTGACACAAGCTCATCACAAGGAGCATCACAACAACAATCGGAGCAGGAAAAGCAAAGAGATGAAGAACATATAATCAAAGAAGTCTTCGAGGAACTGCTTAAAGCAGTAGAGTCCACAGCTGCCGACACTGCTGACACATAACAAACCACAGAAAAGGTAACATAATCTCACTCTGTTTTTCCCACTCCCCCACCAGAACCTCCACTCAACCCAATTATCCCTACTCCACCCATTCTTCCCAAAGAACCCACTGCCTCTTCTTCCTCATCCCCAAACTACTCTCCATCGAACTCCCAGCAGCTACTCACCTCATCCTCATCTCAACCTCGTCCTCATCTTCCACTTCTTTCGATTCCCATGATCTCTGAGCTTGCAAATATGGGTCAATTGCTAATTCAGCTATCGCAGCAATTACCAATACAGATGAAACAGGTCACTGATAGCATCCGAGAAGAATTCCAACATAAAGTGGATGTGCTGGAGGCAGATATTAGTCCTCTACAAGAAGAATTGGTGGTGGCTAAGGCAGAAAATCAAGCCCTACAAGAACAACTAAAGGAGTTACAATCCCAAATGGCCGAACAGGTAGAAATTACAACTCAAAGGGATGCAGCATTGGCTGAGCTCAGAAAGAAAGACGAGTTACTAAATGATGCAAATACAGAAACCATCCAGTTGAAGCAAGAGATACAGGACAAAGAAGATGCAAGAGTTGCTTTAGGAAATCTATTAGAAGAAACAAGACAGTAGCTAGATGAAGTAGTACAGCAAGGCCAAGAACAGCATAATCTGGCTATGAAAACAGCTAAAGAACTCGAGAGATGCAAGATCAGTTTATCAGAAGTTAACAACATTCTCAAACAAAAATTGACCGTAGAAGCTCAACTGCAAAAAGTAATATCATATCTTCGTAGAGAAAGAGATGCCTACTCCAGAACAATCCAGTTCTAGAATCAGCAAATCGGCAAAAAAGACAACCAACTCGACAATCAGAAAGAAAGATTGGCCAAGATGGATAAACAACTTGCAGAGATGAAAGTATCCAGGGATGCAGCCTTATCAAACGAATTTTATTAACAAGAGGCCTTTCTGCAGATGCAGACAGAAATTTTGATGACCGAAGTAATTTCCCTAAGTTCTGTAAGAACCGATGCACAATTAGTAGAACCCGATACTTTGAAACAGATGTTAGAAGCTTTAAAAAAGAAAATCGCCCGAACCTTTAGATTAGCCAGAGCCATGTATTTAGAAGGCATTATAGATGAACTGTAGTTTTGTTAGACCTGTGGGTTTGAGTCCACCGTGCGTGCCAATGTTAGTCGGCCACCGGATTGGCGATTGTAAAAACGAAACTGAATCTTGTTCGCACGAACGAAAGGTTGTTACACAAATACGTTGTAATCTTTATATAAAGCAATGAAAAAGAGACACTCAGGGACGTTCCGTGAGATCACCAGACTGTCCCTCTCGGTGATTTGTCTATGACGTTACTGTGTGTCGAGTTGGTTAATTTAGAGTATCTTGTCTAATTTCTGTGGTGTTGATTCGACATTTGTTTAGGTTGTAATTTATAATGACGACGTTCCGTGAGATCACCAGACTGTCTGTCTGAGCGAGTTGTTCTGCGGTATTCGGTTGCGATTGTTCTGTTGATTAAGTGTATCATGGTGTCGCTATTTCTTGTAAGGTGTTGTAACGTGTTGGATGAAATCTGTGTAGTTGCGGTAGTGTTCGGAGAACTCTGAGTCGTATTGTGTTGTCTTCGGTGTTGCAGTCTGTCCTCATACGGCAAAGGTTAAGCTACAGTAAGGGTCGTCTTAAGTTGCACACTGGACTTCCCCCCTAGTACTGTGTGTCTGAGACTGTTGAGTTCTTCTGTATCTTCGGTTTTGTTTGATTGTTTGTACCCATTCGGTGAAGGTTGAATTACTGATGTTGTCTCTAGTGCTACAGTGTTCTGTATTCGGAACAAGTATTGAGTTCATCAAGTAACTCTGTGTCACGATATTGCATAAGCGGAAGCAGTGTGTTCGGTCAACATTGGGGGAGTTTGGGCTGAGTGTTGTAAGGTTGTAAGTGTAATGGAGTCTTGATAGAGTTTTGAGCATCAGTGTATTGCTATGTGTAAGTGGTTAGTTTGGGAACTAAGTATAGGGCCTCTGTCTAGCAGACCCCTTCCACACCCAAGAACCCAATAAATGTTTAAACGCGCTACTGACAGTTAGTCCCGCATTTAGACGTTTAACAGATCCAAAGCATCCAGAATATGTTTGCAGGTTGCAAAAGGCTTTGTATGGGCTGAAGCAAGAACCTTGTGCATGGCATGCAAGAATTGTTGATTACTTAACCACCATTGGGCTTTCTATGTGTGACGCAAATCATTCACTATATGCAAGGAAGGGTGATGATGGCATCACAATTGTGATTATCAATGTTGATGACTTGATTGTAGGTGGTGATGATGAAGAAAGCATCAAAGAGGTAAAGCAACTTCTTATACAATAATTTGACATGAAAGATCTTGGTGTGCTGCACTATTTCTTAGCCATTGAGTTTATACATACAAAAACAGGTATATGGATGTCACAAAGGCAATATGCCTTGAATATGCTGCAAAAGTATGGTATGGATGATCGCAAGCTGATTTCTATGCCATTAGATCATAATTTGAAGTTGGATACTACATCAGTGAAGCATTGGAAAATGCTACTATGTACAAGAAAATTGTGGGAAGCTTGATATATCTCAAAATTACGAGGCCTGATTTAAGCTACACTGTTTGACTTGAAAGTCTATTTATGCAGGTTCCTAGGAAGCCACATTTGGATGCTCCGAGGCGCACTCTATGTTATGTGAGTGCTACTTTGGATTATGCATTGTTTAATGAAGTAGGTGTAGATTTGTAGGTTCATGGATACATCGACGTAGATTGGGCTAGTATTACTCCAGATAGAAGATCTACCAATGGCTTTCTATTCTCACTTGGAGGTGCAACTATTACATGGAGCAGCAAGAAGCAACCCACTGTTGCTTTTTCAAGAAGCAATGGCAGCATGTGAAGCATCATGGTTGGAGATGCTACTTACAGATTTAAGTGTGGAAGTGCAAAAGCCTAAAACCATCTATTGTGATAATCTTAGCAGCATACAGTTAGCATGGAACCCTATTTTTCATGCTAGAACAAAGCATATCGAGATGAGCAGGTTGTTGATATTTTCACTAAAGCACTTGGACCAGAGAAGCTGAAGAAGTTTCGGAAGATGCTTGGATTAGAGGACATGGTGTTGAGCTTGAGGGGAGTGTTGAGATATCAAGCTCAACATGTGATGATCCAGAATGACACGTATCAGTTTTTTCATTTCTCTAACATGTATAGAGTTCATGCGGGTATATGTCAGGGATACTTCATTGAGCTTTATTAGATTTATCTACCAAGAGTGAGGGCACATTTGTTTCTTGCCAGCTCACTCACTCACTGACATTAGATATTTCCTTATGTACTGATCTTTATATATTGCACTTGTTGTATTCTTGTTTTTTAGGTCATTCTTGTACATTCCTTTTTATGTAATAAAAGAAGAAGATCATTCTTCCTTGCCTCAATCTGAGTGTGTGCTTGTCTTTGATTGTGAGAGTGTGTGTGTGTGTGTGAGCTCTCTTCCTTATCTCCTTCCTCGTGACACTTCATAGTACCCAAAAATCAATAAGAGCTTCGAGAGAAATCAATCTCATGTTTTTTTTTCTTAAATGCATGTTGTAGTGATTGAAATATCTCACCTTTTGGGTCTCCCAATGCTTCAAAAACAAGACTGTAGCTCAGTGATGAGTAGCACCTCCTTTAATGTCAACCAGGAAGACATGAGAATGGTATGAAGACCTCGAGCAAGTGATGTGCACAAGTGGTGATGGAGAAGCACACAAGCGTGCACACACATACACACACACACATGTAAGAACAAAGAAGAGACAATGGAAGCTTTGATTAAGATCCAAACACAATTACAAGTTCTCTTCTTTAGTTCAAATTACAATTTTTTCTCCCCAAAATGAGCTTTGTAGCTCCTTTTATAGTTTTTGAATAGCTCGCGACCTTGTCTAGACCTAGTGTCTGGCCTAGTTAAAAATTAGGTTCCTAAGCTATTTTGGAGGCTCAAATGAGCTCTACAAAATATGAAAATTGATACATAACTACTTCTACTACTCCTCAAGCTCAAGGACTCCTCAGCTTGAACAAAATGGAGTCGAATCTACCAAAACTGGTATTTACAATGTTCACGTAGTGATGAAAATCACTATTGAAAAGAGATTAGGTTGGAAAAATTGATTGGCCTACTTGTCGGATCTGTGTTGACTGCCTTGCCTACTTGTTCCTTCTCTTTGCTCTGACTCCTTTTGTTGGCTTCCCTGCCTTGTAGATCCTTGAGTGCCCTGACTGTTACCAACACCCCCCTCTCTCACATCTCTCATCTCTCACAGACCCTTGGTGAGTTGAACGTTTGACATAGTATTCGATGACGTCGGTGGCCAAGTGATGTTTTTCTAGCCTCAGTCCCTTGGCTAAATCTGTGAGTAAGGCATACCAATCGACTGGCCCTGGAACATCCGGATGTGGCAGGTGCAACTGATCGGAATGTAAAGTTCTCTCCACAGCGTAATGTTGGAGGAGATGTGAGGGTCTGGGAATGAATATTTTGGAATGGTACTCCTAGAACCCTGTAATGAACATCTCCTCAAAGGTCTGTTTGTAACATGCTAAGAGGTACTTGATCCTTGTGTGCCATGCATAGATCACGTTAATGGAAGGGGTTGTACTCATGTCGTATACTAAATCTAGGTTGTCTGCATTGAAACCAATTGTCGAGAAATGGGGACCTTGAATGTTCTTGAAAGTTCGAAAAGTGACCAGCATCAATTTGAATATCTTCATACACATATGTGCCATAACATCAGGTATGTTTCGTAGTCTAACACCCCAGTGGCGGATGGTGGATATCATATACGCTATTGTGGCCGGTCCCCCTGGCAGTCCTAGGAAAACATAATTGAGACATTTCTCACAGCCTTTTACATTCTTATCAGTGATGGTGAATTCTCACCACGTGCATCTTTGAAGTACTGGGATGTAACCTAGGTTGTATTTGATGAAGAGTGGCATATTGTTCCATGTACGAACCATCTCTAGATATGTTTCTAGAAGATGAAGCCTCCAAGTGGGTTGGAAGATGGACCCATGTGTAGCACTCTTAGGTATGTTTTCAAGACCAAATTGAGTGGCAAAAGTTGGTACCGTGCCAATGCGTCATTGAATTCCTGCATTATAATCGGCTAGTGGCACACAATATGGAACATATTGATCATCATTTGTGCCTATCCATCTGCAACTGATATATATATTGATGTAATGTAGAAAAAATATTATTTACATTCAGGGATGCTGGGAAAGTGGAGGATGCACGGGAATGGGGAAGGGGGAAGGGGTTGTGAATGAAGTGGAAACAAGAGTTGAGTGGGGGGAGGGGGAATAGGAGATTGTGGTAGTGTGGGGGGAGGGAGTGGTGTCGTAGCTGGTGATGTTTCCATGCTATCAAAAGTGTGTGTAACTGTGTAAATGGGGACGGTAGGTGCGATGGATGTGATGTCGGTGAACAATGTTGTGAATGTAGGTGTGGCAACCCATCCAAAGTGGGTGCCAGAGGGAATGGGAATTTCGATAACATCAGAATGAAAACTATAACCCAGATGTTATATGGATGACGAGAGGCTTGTGACAGCATGTTCAATGTTGGTGGAGATTATGGTGGTGGTGTCATGAGGAGAAGTTTAGTGTACAGTGAGAGGTGAGGTGGTTGGGTTTGGGGGTGAGGGTCTGGAGTGTGGTGACAACAGTGTATCATGGTATTCTTCTGTGTGTGTAGTGTCTACTGGTGTCGATACATCTATATGAATTTGCTTCCCGGATTGAATGGGGCGGGTAGGCACTCATTGTTCAAAGTGATGAATGTGAGCGATGGCCGAGTGAATGGCTTCATCAAGACCAAACACATCAGCGTGAAGGTTCAAGGACTCGATGAACTGTTCATCTATCCCTTCTTCTTCTAACATTTGACTTATCGGTGATTTCCCTGTTTCTAATGATAATTTGTGATGCTCCTTGACTCTCTTCATGGTCACGTACAATCTTTTGATCTGTGTCGTGTAGGCTGGTGCACCCACTAGCTTTGTAATGTCCTCCTGCTCCTAGTTGTGCTCTTTGTCAGACTCCTCTTCATCGATCTCTTCTTCGTCTTCATTCACTTCTACTACTTCGGGTTAAGTTGGGGTTGTAGTCGATTGTGGTCCTCGGGTCTGGTCTTCCTTCATCTCAAGATTCGCCTCATTGATCATTCTGGCAATTTCTTCATCGGTTAAGTCGTCCAAAGTGTAGCCCTGTAGAAATTCCAATTCCAAAGGAATAGAGGGAAAGACAAGGTTTTGTCCCTCTACGCTTTGCCTAGGTAATCGAATCGTGAATGGGCGAACACGTCTTTGTTGGGGTGGTGTCATATATGGTGTGAGGGTGGCACCCCTTGCTTGTGCACATGGTATTTAAATGGATCCTCTCATTTTCTTTGATGCCTGTAAACGATTCGTGTGAGCACGCAACATCCGCGAAGTACATTCTTGTGTTTCTTGTTCCACTGTTGATGTGCTAGGTGAATTTGATCAATAATCCAATGGGGCATATTGATGGTGAGGTTTTCGGTTTCCGCCAAATACAAACTGAACCAAATTCTCTTTGGTAGCATGGTAAAGCGTTCTTGAGCAGGGAAGGCAAAATGTTGCATGATTGTGCGTAAATGGAGAGCAATGGTCAGTGTCATGTCCATCATATCCTTCAGTTTGTTGAGGTCAGAATCAGGGTTTCCTTTTCTGTTGGAATGTGCATGCCCTTCATGTCTAGGGCCTCCCGTACCAAGTTGATGGTCAGCTTAAACCTTTTTAATTCATGTCCTTGTGTTAATGCGGGAAGCACAAACGTGTTATCTCCTCCTTTGGCTCTGCTAGGGGTAAGAGTGTTGATCAGGTAGGAGTAGCACAGAAAATCGGGTTTGGGCAACATTGCTCTAAAGAGCTATCCAAACCATCTTTAGTCCATACTGATCTCATAACTTCTGCATCCTGGTACTTTTCAAACTCATGAGCAAAGAAGTGGTATCTTCCCCACTTGCCATTGAATTCTATTTCAACATTCCAGAAGTAGGTATCCTCTCCTAGTGGTCCTGCAACGTCATTGAACCAATGGGCATGTTTGCCGACCTGCAAGGTGTGCCACTGTGGAGGGTCCTGAATTGGAAGTACATGAACTACCCTGAGTTCCTGAGGTCTTTGTGTCAACCGTTCCTCGAGGAGGAGGGTTTCAATTTTGACTATTTGAGAGCTTGACCCTACATGTGAACTGGCTCCTGCCACTTATGCCATGCTACTGCCTTGCTTGTTGATTCTGTTAGAATATAGAAGCGCATGTTAACATTGTAGTGGACAAGATATGACAGTTTGTCCCTGTTACAACATTAACATGAGGCACCGTGATAAGGTTAGTGGGTCAGTTGGTGCTTAGTGATCGTGTGTGTAGTTAGCAAATGAAGAGTTCCATGTGCTAAGTGGAATCGTGTAGTGTGACGATGATGCAGTTAGTAGGTGGAGATGAATTTACAAATTGGGGGTCGGGGGGTTTATTACAAGCCTTCTGTTGCCAAACATAATGCATGGCTTTACAAGTGGAAGGCCTGTGGGCCATGGGAGACTGTACATGAGTATCTACTTGGAAATGCGGCTTTTTAGGGACCATTTACAAGTGATGATGTTAGTGTGTGTTGATGTAGGTGTGATTGTGTTTGAAGGGAGCTTTGTCTCGTGAAGCTCATGGGTGCCTACTTGAGCCCGCAAGCAAGCATTAGGCACCCAAATTTGTCTTGATTGTGGTTCAGCCTTCATCGACTTCTTGGGCACCTAGATAGACATTATTTTAGTGGATGACTGTCGGAGAAATGTTTTATCAGGTGTCCTACGTTGATCACTAGAGTAGGGTTTGGTTGAGGCTTCCGTTGAAGTTGCTTGGGAAATGTTGTATAATTACATGGGTCTAAGGGGTAGAACCTGTTACCGTTAGTGTCCATGTGAAAGGCCAAATGGCCATCGGACACTTCTTTGTATATGTTCTTTAATAAAACATATAGTGGCCTGGTCAGTCACAGACTGAAAGTTCGACCGCATTTGGAAGACCTAAGAAGTCTGTCTTTGTGCTCCCTGTGTACGGCTGTTGCTGCGCATTCTACAACCTCTGTGCGGACTACTGTGTGTGGCGTCAGGAGCTCGGTTTTGTACTCCGAGCATATCGTCGTGGAGCTCTCAAGAAGGAGAGTGTAGTGTGGTGCATCGCCATCGAAATACTTCACTGGTATCAGAGCAGTTCGAGGCAAAAAGCTTTGTTCATTTTGTGCGAGCGAAGCGAGCACCCCCCCCCCCCAAGGCTTACGACTAAGGTGGCGACCAAGGCATAGACCTTGGCATACCTTGTCATCCGAGTCACCGAAGTCACCGTTGGCGCCGTTGGCTGCGCGCGAGGGAGGACCTCAACGATCAAGGAATATAGAGGTTCCCGGTACTTCCCGGGAGGTCACCCTCCCAGTACTGTTCCCCCCAGAGCTCGCTTAACCGTGGCAATCTCTTGCCACTAAGCTACACTCTTGTGGTGTTTGAAGAAGGGGAAAGACTAAGGTTGACATTACCTTGAACAAGTTTTGGTCCCTCAAAGCTTCATTTTTGCTTTTAAAGCCTATTTCTGAAGCAATTTTGGGGTGTTTTTGGAGCCATTTCGGAGTACTTTCGCACGTAGTTCTCTTCACACAGGTCCAAGAACATCAAGAAGAGTGTTCCTTGTACTTCTCAGACAATAAATATCAACCTTTGGGGCTGTATTTTCAGCCACACTCATAAAACTACAGGTTTCTCGAGGGGTTTTCAGTTCTGGTGGGAGCAGTCGCTGCAAATTTATGCAGGTTTTTTAAAGCCTAAAACATCAGATTTGACAGACACTTGCAGGTGTTATTGGCTAGTTTTTGGGTTGTTTATTCAGCCTTTCAGTGTCATTTTACTGCATATATTGAGCACATACACACCATGTACGCTTCTGTGGATACCGCTTATGTACGTCCATGTGGGCATTGATATAGCGGTTACGTTCTTTGCATAAAGCCTTTTACGTTTGATAAAGAGGGTCGTGGTGAGGTTTTCTTAACTGGGAGACACCCAGATGTCGGGGTCTCTTCGGTGATGCAGGTGGAAGACTTACCCAGCCTCGCCATAGGAGATGTATGATAGTTGTTCATAGGTGCTCGATAAGCCTAGTTGGCTTCTATTGGGTAACTGATTATATACAGTGGAGTCAGTGATTCACTATGCAGGTAGACATGTCAGTACTTGCAGTTTTATGATACTTTGACATTGGTCATATGCTAATTTTGCAGAGGATACTCTGGCAAAATTTTTCCAGATTTCTGGTTTAGTCAACTATATAGTGGTCGATTTACTCCTTGATACACTTATTTGTTGGTGTTTGGACTCTTCTAGCTCCATTATCATTCTATTCAGTTCTCTACGATCATGGCATCAGAGGTCTCAGGCACATCCGGTGGATCAGGGTCTAGTGCTAGCGTTCCGAGGAGGAACTATAACTTGCAGGGCAAAGACCATTTTGAGATCCGAAAATTTGATGGCACAAACTTTGCTCTATGGAAGAATCAGATTAAAGATGTGCTGATTCAAAGAAGGCAATGGAAGCCAGTAAATGGGATTTCAAAGAAGCCTGCTGACATGGATGAAGATGATTGGGATGAGTTAGATGAAATGGCCAGGTCTACCATTCGCTTGCACCTAGCAGATAATGTTTACTTTACAGTATTAGACTGTGAAAGTGCAGAGGAGCTTTGGAAGAAGTTATGCAATACATACGAAAAAGAGACGGCATCAAATAAAGTATATCTGATGAGAAAATTATACGACCTTCGTATGAAGGACACAGATAGTGTTGTTGCTCATCTAAATGAGTTTGATGCCATATTCTCCCAGTTACAGGCTCAGAAAATGGATATGGACAATGAAATGAAAGCAGTATTGCTGTTATGCACCCTGCCATCATCATGGGATACATTTTGCACAGCTATTAGCAATAGTGCACCAGGTGGTAAACTCGTCTATGATGACATATGTGGAGCACTCTTGAGTGAGGAGATTCGTAGAAAATCTATGGTTGGCACTCAGAGTGGAGATGCATATAATGTTCGTGATTCTTACCAAGGAAAGAATCAACAACGTGGCAAGAGCAAGAATAAGGAAAAGAATGGTCAACGGAATAAGAGCAGAAGTAAATCAAGGAAGAGGGATATTGAATGCCATTATTGTCATAAGAAAGGACACATGAAGAAAGACTGTTATGCATTAAAGAATGCTAAAGGTAAAGGACAGAATGTTGATGGGCATGTTAAACAGTTACCGGCACCATCTACTTCGACTGTGAAGATTGAAGAAATTAATGCTATTTCTGATGATGCTGATGTGTTGACACTTGATAGTACTGTGCCATCTGAGGCACTTATGGCTGATTCTCTTTCCCACACCTGGCTGCTAGATTTTGGTGCTTCTTTCCATGTGACACCACATAGAGAATGGTTCTCTAATTATGCAGCAAAGTCTCTTGGTACCGTGAGACTTGGTGACTCTTACCAGTGTGATGTTGTGGGGATGGGAGATGTGGTTGTGCAGTTCATTGACGGTTCAAAATTTACTATGCATAATGTACGCCATGTACCTCAGTTATCACGCAGTTTGATGTCAGTTGGTCAACTTGATGACCTTGGTTACAAGGTGGTCTTCTATGCTCAGTCCTTTCGTATATCAAAGGGCAATATGGTTATTGCAAAAGGAAGGAAAGTTGGCTCACTTTACCCTTTATTTGTATCACAGAAAGAACACTTGTTAGCTGTTACTGAACAGCCTATGGCTTGTATTTGGCATGGTCGTTTGGGCCATATATCTCGTAGTGGAATGGAAAATCTTTCTCGTTCTAGCTACTTACCTGTGTTATCTTTCTCTGATTTTTCATTTTGTGAGCATTGTCAATATGGAAAGCAAACCAGAAATGTGCATAAAACGCACATTGACTCTTCAATTCAGCCTTTAGATCTTGTTCATACAGATGTGTGTGGTCCTATGCCCACTAGGTCCTTAGGTGGTTCTCTTTACTTTGTCACTTTCATAGATGATGCTACTAGAAAAGTCTGGGTATATCCTATCAAATCGAAGGATGATGTATTTCCTACTTTCAGAAAATGGCTTGCTTCAGTTGAGACTGAAAAAGGAACTAAGCTTAAGGCTTTACGTTCAGATAATGGGGGTGAGTATACCTCACATGAATTCAGCCTTTTCTGTCAGTGTAGAGGGATTCGTAGAGAGTTTACAGCTCCTTATACCCCAGTACAGAATGGTGTAGCTGAGAGGATGAATAGAACTATTCAAGATAGAGTAGTCTCTATGTTGCATCATGCAAACCTCTCACAAGGTTTTTGGGCAGAAGTAGTATTGACTGCAGTTCATGTGATTAACCTTTCACCTAGTACTGCCAAAGGTCTGAAAGTGGCACAAGAGTTATGGACAGGGAAACCACCATATTATGATCATCTTTGAGTTTTTGGGTGTGAAGCATATGTTCATATACCCAAGAATCTTAGACAGAAGTTGGACCATAAGTCAAAGAAATGCATTTTTATTGGATATGGTCGAGAATGACAATTTGGATATCGCTTATGGGATCCTGAAACACGGTCAGTGATCAGAAGTAGTGATGTCATTTTTAATGAGTCTAAGATGCATAAACAACCGATTAAGGAGGTTGAAGTGAGAAGAGTGGTGTTTGAGGATACTAGTCCTCCGGTTAGCATGCATAAAAATGCTACACATCGGGATGTTCAAAAGAATGTCCATTCAGATCAGTCTGCACATGTTCCTGTTCAGCAACCATTGAGACGTTCTGCACGTGTCTCATATCCACCTGATAGATATGTTCCAGGTTTAGATTTTGTTATGCTAACAGATGCCGGTGAGCCCTCTTGCTACAAAGAGGCTATGCAGACAGAGGATCATGTCAAGTGGGAGCGTGCCATGAAGAGTGAGTTGGATTCTATTCACAAGAATGGTACTTGGGACTTAGTACCTTTGCCAAAGGGCAGGAAAGCTTTACCATGTAAATGGGTATATAAGCTGAAATTCACATCAGATAGTGCTTCTCCAAAATATAAAGCACGACTTGTTGCAAAGGGTTTTAAGCAACAACATGGTGTTGATTTTGAGGAAATCTTCTCTCCAGTGGTCAAGATGACTACTTTGCGCATGTTGCTTGGATTCTTTGCAATGGAGGACTTAGAGATAGTCCAAATGGATGTGAAAACAGCTTTCTTGCATGGAGATCTTACAGATGAGATCTATATGGAACAACCAGAGGGTTATGTAGTTCCTGGCAAGGAAAGTCTAGTTTGTAAGCTCAAGAAGAGCTTGTATGGACTTAAACAGTCTCCTAGACAATGGTACCAAAAGTTTGATGCTTTTATGAAGTCCCAAGGCTATTCTCGGAGCAATGAGGATCATTGTCTCTACACAAAGAGATGTTCTGATGGCAGCTTGATATGCTTGATACTTTACGTCGATGATATGTTGATTGCTGGGAAGTCCTCTTATGATTTGTCAATTCTCAAAAAGAAGTTGAGTCAGACATTTGATATGAAGGATTTGGGGGATGCCAAACATATTCTTGGCATGCGCATCACTCGTGATAGGAGTAAAAGATGCATATACTTGTCTCAAAGTGAGTACATATCCAAAGTACTTCATCGATTCAATATGCAGGGTGGAAAGGCATTGAGTACACCTTTACCCACATATGTGAAATTGAGCAAGGATGACTGCCCCAAATCAGATGAGGAAAAGGAATTCATGACCAAAATTCCCTATCAGTCTGCTGTTGGTAGTCTCATGTATGCTATGGTAGCTACGAGACCAGACATTGCATTTGCAGTGGGAGTTGTGAGCAGATATATGTCTAATCCTGGCAAGAAACATTGGGAAGCGGTCAAAATGATTTTGAGATATCTGAGTGGCACTAAGGACAAGTGTCTATGCTTAGGTAGAGGGAAAGCATCCATTATTGGTTACACAAATTCTGACTATGCTGGTTGTGTAGACAATCGTAAGTCTACATCAGGGTACATTTTTCATTTTGCTGGAGGTGCTATCTCTTGGAGATCTCGTCTTCAAGAATGTACAGCTGTTTCCACCACAGAAGCAGAGTATGTTGCAGCAAGTGAGGCATGTAAGGAAGCATTGTGGCTTTCTCGTCTTGCTTGTGATATGGGTTTGCCTCAGCATGTACCTCACTTGCTCAGTGATAGTCAGAGTGCCATTGCTTTGGCTAAGAATCCGGTCTATCATGCAAAGACCAAGCACATTGAGGTGAGGTATCACTTCATTAGAGATTGCTTAGCCACTGAGAGCATTATTCTTGAGAAGGTTCACACTCGAGATAATGCTGCAGATGCTTTGACTAAAGCTCTACCACAGGATAGCTTTCGACACTGTTGTCACTTGATGGGGGTTACTTGATTCTTGATCTTACGCAGTCACTTGTATACTGTGTAACATGCCCATCAGGTGGGAGGTATAGTTTGTATACTTACACTCAGGTATTCTTTATCAGTCTTTCTTTTTTCTCCCATAGTTACTCTGGCCATATTGGCCTTTAGTGGGAGATTGTTACCGTTAGTGTCCATGTGAAAGGCCAAATGGCCATCGGACACTTCTTTGTATATGTTCTTTAATAAAACATATAGTGGCCTGGTCAGTCACAGACTGTAAGTTCGACCGCATTTGGAAGACCTAAGAAGTCTGTCTTTGTGCTCCCTGTGTACTGCTTTTGCTGCGTATTCTACAACCTCTGTGCGGACTACTATGTGTGGCGTCAGGAGCTCGGTTTTGTACTCCGAGCATATCGTCGTGGAGCTCTCAAGAAGGAGAGTGTAGTGTGGTGCATCGCCATCGAAATACTTCAGAACCCTTGGGTTTGTAGGTGTGAAACCCTTTGGATTTATGGTTTATTTACCCCTTTTAGATGGGTCTTGAACTTTAGGGCTAATTCTCTAAGGTTGAGTACCTTAGGCTTGATTGGAAGCTTCTCCTAGCCACTTGGTTTGTACGTGAGAGCTTGGAGAGTCTTCTTTTAGAAGCCATGTGATTTCCTAAGCTTCGAAACCATGTGAATACCTTAGGGACCCATGTGATGGAAGGTACACATGTCCTCTTGAGAAGGACTTACCCCCTTGGTCTTGGACTTATATATTGGAGGGGTTGGTTGGGAGGAACACATCTCTCATTCCTAGTGTGAGTCTAGTTAGTTAGTATTCTTAGTTTGTGTGGAGGCTATGGAGCTTTCACACAATAGTGGCATCAGAGCTAGGCGTTATTTCCTTTACAGCTTCATCCTTTAGAATTCCTTCGTGTAATTCCTTCGCGTGGGCACTTTAATGCTTTGCAGGCCATCGAGGGCAGTGCATCTTCTCTGTTTTCAGAGAAGCAAAATGAAACCCATGTGACTGACCCCTCCTTATGATTGAGCCACCGAACGGCCTGGTAGCGCAGCCACGTATGGCCTGCTCCACTTGACCCGTAGACGCGCCATAAGCTACACGTCGCTTTGATGATGGCCCAGCTCACACATATGTGTGTCGACGTCTGGGGATCAACTCAATGCACTCGACGTGCTCATTGTGTTACGAAATAAAAGGACTTCACGCCTCTTTATATGAAGAATTTCATTTGCTGCAATACTGCGCATGTGGGATTGTTTTCCGCATTCTCCAGACCTTCAACTTTTGAAGGGCATGTGTGAGAATAGACAGTTCCTTATGACGGACAACAGGCCAAGAATAGATGAGCCACCAATAGTGGGAAGTGAGGATGAGCGCCAGACGCTACTCTTCTTTCTCTTCCATTGCTTGGAGTTTATTCTCTTTGACATATATCTATCCTCATGGGGCGAAGAGAGTCATATGCGGGGTCGGTAGCCCAAGAGTGAAACCACGTGTTTGAGAAGCTATTTGTGCGTGCATCCAAAAATGAGCAAGGTCTTGATGGAGCATGACAAAGGAACAAGGAAGAATTCATGGAGTCTCTTCATCACTTGACATTCAGGGAAGTCGTTTATTAATGCTTCTTTCATTCTTTGTTATTATTGTTATCATTTTAGGAGTGAAAGCATTTAGTATCATATCAAGTGTTCTTTTAAGTAACTTAGAAGAGTGCATCTATTTCGTAAAGCTATGCACTATGAGACAAGCATAAATACAGGAAATAAATTCATTCTAAGAAGCACAAAAGAAACTTAGTTAGAGCTTTGGATAAGTATTTCCATTTTTATGCATGTCGCATGTACATTGATCCTCGTAGAGGAAGGAAAAACTCTATGCAAAAAGATGTTTCTTGCCTACATAAAAGTATGAATTTATTTGGAAACTTTCTTCCCCCCGATTAGGATGCATGGGTATGACTTTTAGCATTCATAAATATTGCACAACTTTACGTAGTTCTGAGAATCCACTTTAAGGGACTAGAATCCATAGGGATTAATCTAACTATTGTAGACTCCAAATGATTGAAACCTATTTTACTTGTTCTTCCAAAAAGATTAAGATTTTTATAACTATGTCCCAAGATGGTAACTCATAGTGTAAAAGATCGTGTTATCTTTAAGTTCATAAGTAAAAATAGATTATTTCAATCATTTCTTCACTGCTTAATCCTTACGGATCTTTAGTTGGATCTCAAACCTTGAAGGTCTTCTTGATCCTTCTAGAGTTCTCTCCCTTATATTCTCGATCTATTAAAGATGTCCTATGTTGACATCGTAACTAGATCTTTCTTATTCTTCAATTGTCTTGAAATATCAAGTATCCAAAAGATGATCTTTCTGAGCTTTCTTTCAAGCTTGGTCTAAGATCATTTTTATGTTCCTTGAATCTCAAGTCATACTTTGGGATGAAGCTTTTTTAGAGCTTCATTCTTTGGGGTTTACCTTCAAACTCAAAGAAGTTGATCCTCTCCTCTCTATGAGAGATAGATCAGATCCTTTTGTATCTTGTTAGATTTTTCTTGTCCCATACCAGTGGGTTCTTCATCCAATCCACATAACTATGTCTCTATATCTTTTCACCTTCTCTGTCCTTTTAAATGCCCTTCGTACTATGGCACCAAATTATAAGAGCAATGACTAAGGTTCTTAGATACACCACTACTAATCATACTCAAAATATTTGGTTAACCATTTAATGTGGTGTGACTTATCTTATCAAACTTAAAGTTTGACTTGATCTTTTGCCCTACTTGGGTCTTTTGGTTTTCTTCTCTTCTTTAGCCAAAATAAGAGATAAGACTAGGTCTTTCTCAAATAGATCCCTTCATGTTCAATGCTTTACCCATGGGTTTTACTTGGGGATCTAGCTATTATGCTTCATACAAGAAGCCATTTTCCTTAGGTCTATATTATTGGAATCTATAACGTATGTTATGTTATGCCCATGAAGCATCAAGCTTCATAGCCCATCCAAATTCTTTTCCAAACCCACTTAGGATTTATACAGTCCTTATGGTGTATGCAAGCCTTCTCTTGCATTGGGGTTCTTTGAGAATTCCCCATCTTTGAGAACTTCATTTAATTGGAAGATCTAATGAAAGATATGAAGTACTAGAATATGAGGAAGTACTTCAACTTTATCTATTTCTTGCATATCTTTTACCTTGCAATACCCTATTTGGTCTTTTCAAGGCATAAGATACAAGTTCTTAGGGACTTTCTCCCCTCCTTAAGAGTTTTTGTCCTCGAAAACTACCTGAGAGTAAATTGAAAATTGTGCTCTTTCAGAAGTATTTGAAAGAGCTTATTTTCAATCTTTTATTGTCCTTCCTGGTTAAAAGAACTATTCAAAGTTTTTTTGCTTTCTCAAGCATATAGAACAAATGTCCCAAGGTTCAAGTTTTGAATTACCTCTAAATTCGATGTCCCATACCACCAAATCAACTTCAGTGGTAATGTAAGTCTAGATGTCCCATACCATCTGAGTTACACTTCCACTTAAGTAAAGGTAACTTTAGCTTGAATTTTGGGATCAAACCTTCTTCTAATAAGGTAAGATCTATCAGTTCTTGGACTTGCAAGTGTTATTTCCGCGGCAGAGCATACGTATTGCCCATGCTACAATGGACTTTCAACTTACCAAGTCTCAGTTGTAATTGTAACTTGACAAGACTTAATGTCAAAGATTGGTTTTTCAATGATTCCTTTGTTCATATGTACTCTAAAAGATAATTTTATGTCACCTGATAATAGAGCTAGTTTACAATCAACTAGATATTATCTCTTATGACATAATGAGTAATTTGAGAAAGAATAATTGACTTGCTAATCAAATCTCTATGTTGAAGTAGATGGTAATACTATTTACCATTTAACTAGCCCTTTACTCTTAGGACATTGAAAAATGGTATTTCAGGTTTATTAAAACCCTTGGGTCTTACCTTCTCTTCATGTCTTGCATTTGCTTGGAACAATTGTGTAAAGCTTCGAATAGTTCTTTACTTCTTTCAAACAAAGAACTTTCTTGAACTAATGCTTCCATCTTCCAAAACTAAGATGTTGTTATACCATATTTTCTATTACTTAGAGCTTTGAGAAGATAATGCTCTAAGTTACCACTATTGTATCGTGGTTTTATGAGAGAGAAAATTTTTGTATTACTACCTTAAGTCTATGGCTTTGCTGATCAGGCATGCCATGGGCTTTTATGGAATTTAAAATTCCATAAGAGGGATTTTAAGCTTAAGGTATTTTCAAGAAGTTAGGATTATTATTTTGCATTTAATTACTAAGCCAAACATAAAGAATTTAAATGGTTTATAGTGGCCAATGGGCCTCATCATTCTTCCTAGAAACCAATAAAATCGAATCCTATTTAAACTTAACTTCAAGAACTTAATCTCCCTCTTAACTCAAAAACCCATGTAACATGTTCCATGTACATAGTGCTTGCAAGGCATTTGCACCTTTATTGGAAAAGGTGTAGCATGCATAAGGTTCAAAAGTTGAACCCCTCCTTAAAGCATGCAAAAGTTCCGAATTGGAACTTTTTTCATCCATGGGATGGTACAAAATTTCCATGCAACTTTGTATATGCACATTGCAACAATGCATTAAATGCACTCTTCCAAATCATAACCATATCTATGCACATCCAATCTTCCTTTTCCAAAACCATATGAGCTTGATGCATAGTGTAATTTATTTCCATGATTAATTGTCTATGTGACCAAACATACTAGGCCACTAGTATCTATGCATTCACTTATGAGTTCCTTTCTATGAAAACATGGCCTACATGCTCCATGGTTTAAAAGGAAAAGAAAAGAGTGTAGATACTTATCTGAAAATTAAGCTTCATCCATCCCTTGATGTCATATAAGTTCTTCCATGGTGCAGTCGGTTAAAAACATTCAACCTCTTCCATTGTGGCCAATGGGCTATCTGGCTAGCACACATGTTTCTTGTTGCAGGGACCCGAGTTTGAAACTCTATAGAATATGGAATATGCCCTTACCTATGCATTTTATACTTATGGGTGTGCCCGAATGTGGACACCATGTTTTCATTTTATATGTTCATACTAAAGGATGCCATGTTCATTTTATATGTTCATTTTATATGTTCATTTTATATGTTCATTTTATATGTTCATACCATGATTTGAAAGAATACTAAATCCACTTTTGGTAAGCTATTCAAATTCTCTTTGAAGATAAAGAGGATGTTATATGCTTGAAAAAACTAGATAATCCACCTTTACCATTCTATTGGTTAGGTAGGAATTATATAATGAAATTACCCTCTATTTAGATTTATTAGAGGCGAATTGCAAACAAGAAAATCCACCCATTTCACTAAAAGAGTGTGATTTGGGCACGGATTATGAAAGATTTATCTTCCTTTCAGAATAAGTTGGATTCTAATTCTAAAGATAAATCTGATAAGGAAAACCTTAAGTAGCATGCATCTATTTTGCTAGGTCCATGCACGTGGTGCAAAGTGATGGACCAAGGTAGTGATTTAGTTGAAGTCACTTTGTATCCACCTAATTCACATGTTTGAGCTATGGAGACCCAGATAGCACATGGCTTAAACAAGGAAATAGGCAGGGATATTCTTTTCCACCCTTTTCATTCTTTCTCTGTTTTGCATTCGACTCAGTTTTTTTCGTATGCAAAAACTAGATGGAACTTTGAATGATTGGGGCAGGGAATCAGACCACACATGGATTCTCCTCTTTAAAAAATCATTCAAGATAGTAATCACCCTTTTGAATTAAGAGGCAAATTAGAGAGATGAAGGCCATGATCTTTGAGATTGATCATGGAGCATGGGGGAATACCCCAAGGTATATATCTCCACTCATTTCCGAGGACAGAAATGCTTTTAAGGGGGGGATAATGTTGTATAATTACATGGGTCTAAGGGGTAGAACCCTTGGGTTTCTAGGTGTGAAACCCTTTAGATTTATGGTTTATTTACCCCTTTTAGATGGGACTTGAACCTTAGGGCTAATTCTCTAAGGTTGAGTACCTTAGGCTTGATTGGAAGATTCTCCTAGCCACTTGGTTTGTACGTGAGAGCTTGGAGAGTCTTCTTTTAGAAGCCATGTGATTTCATGTGATTTCTTAAGCTTGGAAACCATGTGAATACATTAGGGACCCATGTGATGGAAGGTACACATGTCCTCTTGAGAAGGACTTACCCCCTTGGTCTTGGAGCTATATATTGGAGGGGTTGGTTGGGAGGAACACATCTCTCATTCCTAGTGTGAGTCTAGTTAGTTAGTATTCTTAGTTTGTGTGGAGGCTATGGAGCTTTCACACAACAAGAAAGTTCGCCCTTCCGTACCCATATCTGCTTTGATGGCTCAAACACCTTGCTTCATATTCTCCCTTGGTCTTGAGCATAGGCCATCTGCTTCCTCTGTGTTAGGTGCTTCTTTAATTTCCATGTCTCTGTCACTTTTGGAAAAGCAGGGAGTTCCATCGTATCCTTGGCTTCTTTGTGAAGAACATCAACCCTCTGCATCATAGAGTTTTGGACAAGAATAGCATCGTCATCTTCATGTGTACTCCTGGAAGGACCAGGAGTTGGTGCCTTTCCTAATAATTCCTTGAGTGCGTCCTTTTCTAATTCAATTGAAATGCGATTTTGACTTACCCAAACCTGAAGAAGTCCACTTCTTAGGTTCAAGTTGACTACATGATCGTAGATCTAATCTTGACCCAAGACGAGAGGTTCAGTGAGATCCTCATCTTGACACACTAGCGCTTTAATTGTCATGAGAACATCTTGAATGTAGAGGGGAAGTTCCACCTCGCCCATGCAAGGGATTTCCACACCTTCTAATCCTATGAGGTATGCTTCTAATGGATTGACACTTAATTTTAATTCTTGACAATAAGAAAGTCTAACAGCACTAGTGGCTGCACCTGAGTCAATCAAGGCCCATATAGTCCTTGCACTATTTCCTTGTCCTATTTCTAAAGTCACAAAAGGACGTCGATCAATTATTCTATGGGAACTTACACCTGAGACTTCACACATAGCCATGTGATACCCTGGAGCTGCATAGGCATCTGTCCTAGGTTGATCTCTACCCTGTCTTCTCAATTTCATTCTTCGGATGCGTTCCAAGGCTTCTGCCTGTGCTTCTTCTCGAATTCGTTTTTCTTCTTCTTTGCATTTCTTGGTAGTATTAAGTCGGTTAAGCATTTCCTCTGTGAGGGGTTCTTGATATAATTTGACTCGGCATCCACAAATGTAACTTGGTAGGATGTCGCCTTCTAAGGTGGCTAATTGGACAACCCCACTTGTTGATATTTTGTTAATAATCATGGATCCATAGCCATGTTTTCTAGCTTTCTTGCATGTTGTTTCAGGGTATACACTAAAACTATGTCTCTGGATTTCAAAACTTTATCCTTCACATGGGCATCAAAGTATGCTTTTTGTCTTTTCTTAGCTGCATAAATCCTTGCAAAAGCTCTGAGTCTCGTTTCCCCTAGCCATTCAAGATCAAAGATTCTTGAAGAGAGTTTATGCCTTGTCCACTCATGTTCCTGTGCTACTCTCAATGTAGGTATCAAGAAGTCCAAGAGTAGCACTGCATTTTGCCCACATACCATCTAAAAGGGTGTGGCTTGGAGTACCGTTTTATAAGCAACTCTATACGCCCAAACAACATGGTGTAGCTATTTGTCCCAATCAAGCGTTTATTATTCACTAGTTTTGTCAACACATTGCATAGAATCTTACTGGTGCTTTCGGCTTGCCCATTAGCTTGTGGATGATAGGGGGCGGACTTCTTGTGCATTACCAAGAAATCTTGGAGAAGATTTTCAATTACTTCATTCAAGAAGTGAGTGCCTCTATCACTTACTAGCTCTATAGGTAGCCCATATCTAGTGAACACATTCTCAAATAAGAATTTAGCTGTCGTTTGAGCATCGTTCTTCATTGTGGCTTTCACTTCTACCCATTTAGTGAGATAATCAGTGGCCACAATGATATACTCCGCATGGGAACTCTTAGCTGGGGGATTAATAGGACCTACAAAGTCTATTCCCCACTTAGAGCATGCCCGTCCACCCATCATTGGTTTCAATGGCATCTCATCCTTGCGTATCGGATATTGAGTTCATTGACAAATGTCACACCGCTTCACATAGGTATGTGCATCCATGTGAAGGGTTGGCCACCACAAGCCTGCAAACATGATTGCCTTAATCACACGGTTTGATCCAAAGTGTCCTTCTGCTACACCTTGGTGAGTAGATTCCAAGATTTTAAGATATTCACTCTCATGGACACATAGTCTCACATATCCATCTTTTCCACGCTTATATAGATTATCACCAATGAGTGCGTAATCTAGGGCTTCGTGTTCTAAACTTCTTTGCCTAGCCAGGGTCATATCTTGAGGGAATGTTTTCGTCCTCAAGAAGGCTACCAATGGTTCGCTCCAATCTGGTATTAGAGACACTTGGTACAGTGTAGCGTGCTCCACGGGTGGTCTAATATGACAGACTGAGCATTCCTTACACAACTTATGGACATCTACTTCCATAGCACTTTGAGTCTCCTTAGTGTCTGTAAAGTTCTTTGCCTTGAGTAGTGTTGCTCTAATGCACCCACATGTGCTAATTGCAACCATTTCGCATACTCCTCCTCTTCCACACAATAACCTAATATCCCTTGGTCTGTATGCTTGTACATACTTCCTGCCATGATATGGTACTTTTGGGCTTTTACTACCTCCCTATCTTGAGTGTCCATTACTGGGTGTTTTGGTCCATATGTCAATACTGGCACTAATGTCTTGGCCCACTGCAGTACAACTTCCAAATTAAACAAGTAAGCATTAGGAATATCATCTGATACTTCTTGTGGAGCCTCTCCGGATGTGAGCCTTGAGAGATGATCTGCTCTCAAGTAAGTCTTGCCTTTCCTCACAACTACCTCAAAGTCATATTCCATCAGTAAGAGGAACCATCTCACTAACCTACCTGTATTGCATGGCTTGTTCACAAGATATAACAATGTTTGATGGTCTGTAAAAAACTTAAACTTATTTGCAAGCAAACAGTGTCTAAACTTTTTAACCGCATATACCATGCCTAATCCTTCTCGTTCGGTGGTGGTATAATTTTGTTCAGCTGCATTCAACTATCTACTAGCATAGGGAGTTGGAAGATCCATATTAGCTTCGCCCCTAGGTTGTGCAAGTACACACCCAATAGCATAATTGGATGCATCCACATGAAGATGAAATGGCTTGTCCCCATCTGGAAGATTGGTGCCAAACACAATCTTCTTCTGAGCTCATTAAAGGAGTTTTCACATTCTTCAGTCCACTCGAAGTTAGTCAAAAGGGAGTACAGGGTCTTTGCAATGATTGCATACATATGAATGAATCGGCAATAGTAGCCACAATGCCCCATGAAAGTCTGCACCTCCTTGACATTCCTTGGTCTGGGTAGCTCTGCAATAGCTCTCACTTTCTCCTCGTATGTGGATATGCCATTCCTTGACACTATGTGTCCTAGAATCTTGCCTTGCTTGACCATGAAAACACACTTTTCTGGGTTCACACAGACTTGATATTCTCTACATTTGTCAAAGATTTGCCTGAGTTCAGGTATATGTGTCTGTCTAATGTTGGAATGAGCACAGAGATCATCAACATAGACTTCTAAATTCTTCCTTAGGAATTCTTTAAATACATGACACATCAATCTCTGAAAGGTAGCGGGCACATTGGTAACAGCAAATGGCATTACTTGAAAAGCAAATATGCCCCACTCTGTGGCAAAAGCCATCTTATGCTGACCTTCTGGAGCAATGGCTACCTGATTGTAGCCAGAAAATTCATCAAGGAGGTTGTACACTTCCTTGCCTGCTACTCTTTCTAGTAGATGCTCAGTGATAGGAAGCAAATAACTATCTCTAATAGTGGCTGCATTAACTTTCTTCAAGTTAATGCATACACGTAACTTTCCATTCTTCTTGGGCGCCACCACGATGGGGGATACCCACTCAGTGTGCTCAATTTCATAGATGAATCCAGCTTCAACCAAACGATCTATCTCTTCCTTAATCTTAGCAGCATAGTTATCGTTATATGTATATGGCTTCTGCTTAGAGGGTTTGGCATATGTGGTCATAGGAATCGTATGGGAGCATATGTCAGGGTCTACACCTTTTAGGTCTTTGTAGCTCCATGCAAAAACATATCTTTATTCTCTTAGCAAGGCTACCAACTCTTGCTCTTCATCCTCATTCAGGTCGTGTCCTATGTAGGTGCATCTTTCTTCTCCCTCTTCTATGGTTACAACAATTTTCTTGGTGGTTTCCTTATTATCATAGGCCTCTCCTGCTTGTGCATCTCGTTTAGGCATTCTTATCATGACTCGCCTATCTTCTATTTCATACTTCTTAAAGTTTTCAGGGACCTCGAACAAAGATTCTTCCTCCTCTGGTGTGACTTCTCTCTTCTTCCTCTTCTTGCCCTCATTCTTCGTGGTTACTTGTTTTAAGCTCACATCATTTGTAAGCTCTTCATGTCTCTGAGGGTGAGCTTCTACTTCATATCAATATTCCTCATCTGATGCAAAAGGTGGGTCCATAATAATTGATTCTAGATTGGAGTCACTTGCATCCTTGAATGCATCAGTGCTAGGTTCACATTCTTCAATCATGGAATCACAAATGATTGGCTCTATGGTGCATCTCATTTAGGCATTCTTATCGTGACTCGCCTATCTTCTATTTCATACTTCTTAAAGTTTTCAGGGACCTCAAACAAAGATTCTTCCTCCTCTAGTGTGACTTCTCTCTTCTTCCTCTTCTTGCCCTCATTCTTAGTGGTTTCTTGTGTGGTTAAGCTCACATCATTTGTAAGCTCTTCATGTCTCTGAGGGTGAGCTTCTACTTCATAGAAATATTCCTTATCTGATGCAAAAGGTGGGTCCATAATAATTGATTCTAGATCGGAGTCACTTGCATCCTCGAATGCATCAGTGCTAGGTTCACATTCTTCAATAACGGAATCACACATGATTGGCTCTATGGTGAAGACTGAAATGTCATAGCCATCCTCATCACAGTGGTGTGTCCATTGTTCTTCATTGATGGCTATGTCCATTGTTGCTAAAATCTCCACCCAACCATGAGGTTCAAATTCTTCATCAGGAAATACTACTAGTGCATAGGCTGGGTCTTGAATTGATCTATGTGTTTCCTTCGCACCTACCTCTCTGGCTTTTTCTCTCTTCTCTTCTTCTATTGCTACTTTGCACATCCATAAGTGAGTGTCTTCATGCATCCATGAGGATCCTGATCCTATGGAACGCACTGACTTCGTATCATCTTTAACTCTATGGATGGGGTTCCATTGAATCGGAGGCACATCTCTATGAGAGTAATCTTTGAGATTGACTTTGATTGTAACACCTAAGTGTTGCAAATACAAAGAATTGGTCCCCCAATCTTGTCCCACTTGCAACTGCCACATAAATGGTCTTCCCAAAATCATCTCATAGGCCTGATTCTTGCTAAAGGCACATATAGCAAAAGAATGCTCAAACTCTACACCACACGTGGCGAGAGCTATCCCTTCTAGCAGTCCTAAGGGTCTTTCTATGTGACCATCGGCCATCTGCAATTTCATTCTCGTTGGCCTGAGTGTTGGCTTGCCCCAGAGGGAAGTGGTAGCAATTGCAACTCCTGCACCTGAGTCTAAAATTTCCTTGGTGGTGTAACCTTGATGGGTAATTGGAAGATAGGTGTTTCCTTCTTCTCCTTCGCTCATGTCTCCTATCTTGTCCAAGGGTATTTTTGGTACTATTCTATGAGAACCTACCTGGGAATGAGGTTTTGCTATTTCAGGCACTTGGTTGGCTACATGTTTCCATAGTTCTAGCCTAACCTTGAGTAGCTTTTCTAAAGTGAGATTGCATTGCACTTTGGTGTTCTTTACTACCTCCGTATTCCTAGGTATGACTGAATCTCCATTCCTTACCATGACTGTGGGTGCTCTCATACAAGTAGACTTAGCTTCCCATGGGCCTGTGAAATGGGGTAGCTCCTGTAAGGAATTAGACTCGAAGTCTAATCTCTCCTGAGATTGTGTACTCTCTTGCTCTTCATAAATGTAAGGAATGTCTTGTGGGAATTGATCATGCGTGTCATCCACAAGTTCAATGGGAGGAGGAACTTCACTTTCTTTAGCCCATTTCTCTTCTTGAATTTCTCGCAAGAACTCTGGTGAATACCGATTCATAGAAGAAGATGCATATGGTTTTGTGGAGGTAGGCACATAAGCTTCCTGGGTAGGAAGGCTTATTCTTTCACTTGCCTTATCCCTTCCTTGGGAGGTGGCTTCCTTGCCAGATCTTGCAATTATGCTCTCTAATTTCTCCAACAATCCATCAAAGTGTAACTGTGTCTTAGTTGAGCAAGAGTAATTGAAGAGGCAACTGGCCTCAAACATGGTCTGAGCCAACGTGACCATTTTAGCACAAAGCTTGGTTCTTTCTATCTCTAGATAAGCTCTAGGGTAACATTTGTCATGATCTCTCACATTTGGCACTTCTTGGATTCTCGGCTGATATGCTTTAAGCATCATGTCTAGGTCCTCGAGAGTGGGGTCAGCTAATACTGATCCTACTCTAGGGGGTGGTGGATTTGAATGAGGTGGGTTGGAAGGTGGCAGATTAGGTGGTGATAGGGATGGAGGTGGCGGTGGTATGAAAGAGTGTGTTTGAGAGGTGAGTTCAAGATTTTGGCTTTTGTTTCTCTTATGCTTTCCTCGACTTCACTCATCTTCTTTGCCCATTGCCTTTTCATTCTTTCTCGATTATCCTTCCAAGCTCTGGTCCTCTTCTTGGTTATGCTCTCAGTTTCACTAACCTCAGAAATCTTTTCCTGGCCTAAACCTTGGTTTTGCTGCAAAGCCTGAGCTCTAGTGACCACCTGCACTGGGGTAGTGGAAGTTACACTTCCTGTAGAGTCTACAACTAGCCCAATAACATTGATAGGAGTGATTTTAGGCATATTATTGGGGTTCTTAGGACAATCTCGCAGGAGATACTCTTTCCCACAATCAGAACAAAAACCCTGAATTGTCACAGCTTGGGGTTTTGTAGGTGCAGGCATAGGGCAATCACGAATGAGGTGATCTCCTTGACATCGGTAGCACGGTCCTCTAGAGAATGGGGGTCTTACCTGCCTAGGTTGAGGTTTAGAGTTAGGATTTGCGTACATGACATTTGCAGACTCTGGCTCCCAACTAGGTTCACTCGGGTCTTCATAATACTATGAATCATTATGCTCAGGTGACTGCATGTAGTAAGCCTGTGGGCTATCAATGTGAGTAGAGTCAAAACTATGATCACGAGGCTCACTTTCTGAAAGAAATGGTGTTATTCGCACTATGGCTCTATTCAAATTCTCTTCTGTAGCTGCATACTTTACTGGAATCACATTGGCTGGAGGAGAGGGCTGCTGCACTAGAACTGGTTGAGGTCTTTGTTGCCCTTGATAGGGTTGTTGTGGTCTACCATATTGTTGTGGTGTGTACTAGTTCTGGTACTTTCCTTGTTGTGGGTATGACTGTGGGTAAGTTTGCCTAACTGCTTGCTTATTGTATGGGCAATCTTGCGTGGTGTGATTAGTGTATCTCCGTTCCTTGGGGTTGATCCATAATGGGACATACATTCGTCATATGGTTGCTTCCACAAGTATAGCATCTTTTCATTGGGGCAAACCTTGGTATTTGTTTGCTTGAGACTCCTAACTTCTGAGCTACTTTCTCAACAAGTTCCTCAATAGATGTGGATTGCGTGGAAGTGAGGCTAGTAGAACTATCTAAATCTTTGTAGATTTTTGAAAGCTCTAATTCCTCCCCTGGGTTATCCTCAATGTCAATGCACATGCGTACACACTCTTAATTAATCATCGAACGTAATTAGCAGAAAGACAGACAACAAAGTAAACAGAATATGGAGAATATACGTTCCGCTACACTTCAGGCATTTGCCCAGACTAACAGTACGGCGTCACACCTTTTGTTTCACGTACGCTTCCTTTATTAATCAAAGATTACAACTAATACACTACGCCCTTTCGGTATGTGTGTGAATTTTCATATTACATTCCGGCGGCTCACACTGGCATGCACGGTGGACTCGAACCCGAAAAGGAAAATTACAAAATTTAAGGTTCATCTATACCCTATACATACACAGAGCGAGCTAATTTGAATATGCAGGAAATCTTTTGTTTCAAAGACTCTAGCATATTCCGCAAAATATCAGGTTCAATAAGCTATCAGTCCAGACCGAACTGGCAGCTATGACTTGACTAATAAGGGACTCAACCTGTGTTTGCAAAAATGCTTCTTGTAAATAGAGCTCGTTTGCTAAAGCAGCATCTCGGTGTAATTTGATTTCGGCGATCTCTGCATCAATCCGGGACAACCTGTCAGCTTGCACGCCGAGCTGCTTTTCTCTGCGCTCGAGTTCTTGAGATTGAAATTGCATTGTTTTATAGAAATCTTCTCGCTCCTTTTTAATGGCTTCCATCTCCTTCTTCAATTTAATATTCGAGGCAATCTCTTCTTCCAAAGCACGACTCTTCTGAAAGAGTTCTTCAGACACATTCTTTAATTCTACAGTGACCTGCATAGCAAGGTCTGTCATTTCCTGTCCTTTCTACTCCACCAGAGCAAGATCTTCATGTGTATTCTCCAGAAGATTTCCTAATGCAATCCTGGCATCTTCTTTATCACTCATCGTTTGTTTCAATTGAGTAATTTCTTCATCACGGGCAGCAAGGAGAGCATCTTTCTCATTCAATTCTGCTTGCAGAAGATGAATTCGTTCTTCTAATGAACTGGTTTCAGCTTTTGTAGCGAGCACTTCTTCTTGAAGTGGCATGATATCGGCTTCAAGAAGGTCCACTTTGGCTTGATACTGCTGTCGAAGGGATTGCTGGGCCCCGTTGAGGTGATGGCGAAGATGGGTGGAGAGCTGTAGGAGATAATTACCAATCCGAGCTAATTGGGCTAAGGAGTCAGGGATGATAGAGGTGGAGATAGGTTGCAAGGGGTTAACTGAAACCGTGGCAGAGGAAGAGGGAGGGGAATAATTTGGGGAGGAGGGAAGAGGATGAGTGGCTGACTGACCGGATGAAGAAGAAGAGCTAGGCGATAGTGGCACCTTGGAGGGGGACAAAGGTAAAGGCGATTGTTGAGAGGAAGAGAGAAGGGCAAGAGTGGTTACCACGATTGTTGAATCATCTGGTTGCATGTTTTGTTCTGCGGGTTGAGGCTGATCAGCAGGTTGCGCCGTGTTGGTGGTCAGATCGAGCATGGTCTCCTGTGAAGTGGGCTCAGGTGGCATGACTTTATCGGCAAGTTGTAATTCTTCAATGAAGGTATCCTGAAGAGTTTTGTCTCGAGGAGATGATGGAGGAGAAGGATTCTGTGTCGACGAGGCTGTGGGCTGCACTTGTACGGTGGAAGACGACAGGACTTTGCTATGCGATGGACTCAATCTGTGGCATTTTTCTGGGAAGAATTGAAGAAGATCGGCATCATCGTCAATCTCCATCATTTGCACAGACTCTTCAAGGAGCAGAATCATGTTCAATGGAGGTGGTTGCTCTGCTTGAATCACTGAGAGGAGAAACGTGAGGAGGTGCGGTAAACGAGTCCTAGAAATTTCGTTCTTGGCTAGTTGTTTGGAAATGGCTTGGCATTCACGGTGAATGCACCGAAAAAAGAAAGAAGCAAGGTTAACTGCTTCTTGAGTTGTAGTGTCTATCATGGAGTAAAATGGACGAGAGATGCGGTATGTGCGTTTTTGCAGGTTTAAGGCAGCGACCAAGAATTGAAGGGATGTGCGTTTCGGTTCTGGACAACACAAAATGGCAAACTCGTTAGATGAGTGCCTGGGGAAAAGTTCCTTCATGGTCGCTAGGGGAAGGAGACGGCCATTGACCAAACCCTCCTGAGGGAGATGAAAGCCCTTAGCGATAGTATTAAGGGTGACGACGACGCGGGGGTTCAAACAGACAAGCGGCCAACACTGTTTTGTAGCAGGCGTAGCCGCAATAGTAGAGATTATCTACGCAAAAAATGGATGACACTCCACTAAATGCCAGGGCAATTCAGCGAAGGCCAAGAGACCTCGCACACGCAAGAACTCGCTCACATCCGGAGCGAGTCAAGCACGAAAGGTGACGATGTTTGCCAGAGCTTCCATGACATAGGTGACAACACACAAGACCACAATAACACAGAATACACTAGCACACACGGAGGCAATAACGAAAATCAGCGTAAAGAACAGGATTAAGTAAGAACACTAGAAGAATCATATGAAAAGAAACCTAATCATCACACAGTGTTGGAAATATACAGGTATAATGGCGACATGCACGCATTAACAGAATAAAAAACACAAAAGCCGGCTGCTAATCATGTTGAGTTAAGAAAACTTAAAAGATTACAGTCAAACGATCAACCAGAATTACGCAGAGAGGACAGGAACGTCGAGGTAGAAGAGTGAGAGAAAAAAAATGACTGAAAAATACAAATCACGTCTCATGGGGAGGAAGGAGGTGGATAATAAGGACGAAGTTGCGATCCATTAATCGCTTTAGGGAGGAGGGTACCATTGAGGGTGGATAACTGAAAAGTTGCGGGTCCCACTTGTTCGGCAATGCGGTATGGAACGAACCAATGCAATTTAAACTTGCCGGTGGATCGGTTAGATTTAGTGTTATAAAAGAGCACTAATTGGTTAATGGTAAACACGGGGGTTTTAAGAAAACGATCATGAGTTCTTGCTGTCTGAGCTGAACTTCCTACAACACCAGAAAACTCTTGAGACGTTGTTCATTCAGAGACCGTAAAGCCTCCAATCGGAAAGCAAATGATTCTTCCAGTAGTAATTTCTGCTCTAATGCCACTCGCAGACTAGGAACCACTAGTTCCATAGGAGCAATTGCCTCCAAACCATAAGACAACTTGAAGGGAGTTGTTCTGGTCACCACTTTGTATGTGGTTCGATAAGCCCATAATACGGCAGGTAGGAATTGGTCCCATCTCTCCGGTCTAATACCAGTTTCTTTAAGATGTTCAACAGAGATTTGTTGGTGCTCTCAGCGAGTCCATTCGCTCGTGGATAATAGGCAGAACTGAACTTATGCACAATCTGGAAGGTTTTAGTAAGCACTTGCATTAATGTGTTTGCAACGTCTGTACCTTGATCCGTCACGAATTCCAAAGGTAACCCATAGCGTGGAAAAATATCTTTCATCAAACATTTAACGAACACAACAAATGTGGTTGATCGTAAAGCCCAAGCTTTGGCCCACCTCGTCACATAATCTGTGCAAGTAAGCATATATCGGTTGCTGGTAACTATCGCACGAGGTGTAATTGGTCCAATAAAATCCAAACCCCATTTCTGAAAAGGTTCGAGAGGCAAAACGGGTTGAAGCGGGAAGTAGTGTCCCTGTAAAGGTTGACCGGAACGCTGACACTCATCGCATTGTTGCACATACTTAGTCACATCTCGGTACATAGTAGGCCACCGTAATCCACTCTACAGAATCTTCCGGTGGGTCAGGTCCACCGCAAAATGACCTCCAGCTTGGGCCGAATGAGCCATTGCGATTACTGAAGCAATTTCGTGTAGGGGAGCACATCTGAGCAACACTCCCGAATGATCCATGTAATATAACTGCCCTACAATTAACCGGAATCGTCGACTATATATCGCTAATTTACAGTGAGCAACAAGAGAGGTTGTACTGGGAGGACATCCAATGGTCAAGAAAAGCATCAGGGTGTCATAATAGGAGGATTTGGCTGGTAATTCTGGTTGATCATCCGGTATCGACTCAGTGGCATAGATAGCAGGCGTCACATCGTCAACTCCTTCCGGAAGTTCACCGGAATCCAATCAAGATAGAAAATCAGCAAGTGTGTGTGCGGACCCTGGTCGATGTACGACTGAATAATCAAACTCTTGGAGCAGCAAGATCCATCTGGATAGTCTTCCTCCTAAATGTTGTTGGCAAACAAGGTACACCAAAGCTGCATGATCGACATGAAAAGTGAAGCATCGTCCCAGTAAATAATGCCGGAATTTCTTCACTGAATATACTAATCTGAGACATTCACGTTCAGTGACTGAATAATTGTGCTCTGTTGGGGCCAACCTGCAGCTCACATAATACATTGGTCGGAACCATTTGTCCGTTTGCCACATGAGCAAGCCACCGTAAATGTCATCCATGCAACTGGATTTGTCCCAAGAAGCGCATCACGTCTTTGGGTGTCTTGGGGGCAGGTGCCTCCAATACTGCCTTCACCTTATCTGGATCAACTTGAATTCCCTGTTTGGAGATGATGTGCCCTAGCAACTTGCCGCAAGAGACCGAGAACACTAATTTATTTGGGTTTAAGAACAAACGGTATTTCCGACACTTTGAAAAACAACACCGTAAATGGCACAAATGCGCCGAAGTATCACCGAATAAGGAGAAGTCATCCAAGTAAACTCTCATGAATGTGGTTAGATAGGGAGAGAAAATTTCCTGCATACAACGCTGAAATTAATTGGAGCATTTTGCATACCAAACCAGATCACTGTACATGCATAAACACCCCAATTAGTTATAAATGCTATTTTTGGAATGTCCTGCTCTGCCATTCGTACTTGATTATAACCGCTATATCCATCCAAAAAGGAATACATCTCGCGACCTACCACATCATCTAACATGGTGTCCAAAAATGGTAGAGGGAATGGATCAGATACGGTTCTTGCATTTAATTTCCGATAGTCCACACATATCCGTAATTGCTTATTCTTCTTAGCAACTATGACAATAGGGGAAATCCATTCCACCTGCTCGATTTGGACAATAAACCCAACTTTCAACAATCGATCTAGTTCTGCTTTGACCTCGGCCGCATAGTTAGGATTCATTCTATAGCTTGGTTGTTTAATAGGCCAACATAACCCTGTGTTGCCTAGATACACGGGTCCAACCCCTTCATATCCCGGTAATCCCATGCAAACACATCAGAGAATTCTCGTGGCAACTGCAGTAAGTTATCTTGGAAAGTCTCTCATAGTCCTGCCTTGATCTTCACCAGTCGTGGATTAGTTTCATCACCTAAATTACACGTAACCAATTGGTCTTTCCATACGTAGAACTATCGAGGCATGGCAAAGTCGTCACCTGACTGAAGCAACTGTTGTAGCATCGTATCATCCAAGGGCTGGGCTACACTTGCTTCGGGTTCACCAGTCAATGGTACTACCGTACAAGCTGCCGGACTCCAGTTATCGGCCACTGTTTCTAAGTCCACAGTTCCGAGTGCCATCAGATCCTTGTTTGCTTTAAGAAAAGCTTCCTCTTCATCATGTGAAAGGCCATCTAGCATGTGTACAGGTTTGGCTACATATGGTCATGCATGCAAGTTGCAAGGCTTCATGTCGTCCAGGGGAACAACATATTTACGGTGGTTATTTTTAAAAATCAATTCATGAGTTGACCAATCCTGTACTACCTTAGCTTGCTTTAACCATGGTCGTCCAAAGAGTAGGTTATAGTCGAGACTAGATTCGGGTAATTCCAGAAGAACAAAGGTCATTTTAAAGACGGCTCCTTGAAGAGTAATCAGAATATCCCTCACCAATCCAACCGGATGAACTTGGGGTTGATCAGCCATTCGGACAAAAAATTGGACAGGTTCAATTTGTGTCCATCCAATCCGTTGACAAAGTGTTGCCGTCGCAATGTTTACACCGGAACCTCCACCAATTAATACTTGAGTGATTTTGTGATTCTTATACCAGACCGTAATCAAGGGCACCGTATGATCCACCGTCGGATCAAGTTCAAGTTGAATTATGGCTGTCGAAGGAGCACATGAAGGTCTTGGATTGACCTGTTGCTGGAACTGTTGGCGCACGCCAGGGACCAAAGACAATAGTTGTCCCAACGACAATGTAATAGACGCCTTGGATAAGACATCCCATATCGGATCAATTTTTGATGTTTTTGATATAGTGTTCAGTGGGGATTTCGGTAGTGCTTGGGGCTGATTTCTTCTTTTCGGTACCACCTGCAGTATACTCTGCTGCATCACTAGAGTTGGGTCAAGGAAAAATAGTTTGTTCCTGGGATGCCCACTTACTTGCTTTAGTAAACACCTTCTTCTGTTCACGAATTCCCGGCTCAAAAATCTCCACAACTGGCTGTAATTGCTTTCCCGAACATGTTTGCACTACTGCTGTTTGAGTGTCAACTGCTGAAATGTACACCATGTTCTCCATCGGGTCTTGTCATTCCTTTTTCTTTTTATCGTAGTCGGCCGCATCTTTACAGTACCTACGGATATGCCCTATTTCACCGCAAAAATGACATTTAGGTGGTGGAAGAGATGCACCTTCACCTGTTGTACCCACATTCCACCGAGTTTATCCAAAGTTAGTTGACTGTGCTCCTCTATAATTCTTGTATCCTTGGTAAGGAGTATTCCTCATTTGCAATGGTACGTAGTGACTGGCCGTTTGCCCTTGTTCCTGAATAATGGCATTAACAACGGCTCTACTCTATACCTTTACATTATAAGGGCAAGTCTCCGTAGTGTGGTCCGTTGTATGGAAAATAGCACAGTACATCTAATTCAAGGCGCATGATGAGCTTCTGTGTCCTGTGTTTTTACATTTGGTACAATAAATTTGTTCCGAAGGGTCCTGGTTGGAATGCTTGGACGCCTTCAACCACTCTAGATCTTCAGTGAATCCACCCACTTTATTTTCTAACTGTAAAGCCATTGCAATTATGGCATCCAGGGTCATTCCTCCCACACAACGAATAATCATGATATGTTTCAATTGGGGATTTAATCCATTTATGAACCACTAAGTAATAACGTCATTTGGTAAATTGGCATGCGTTGGTGGCAACTGCCGTAAATGAGTCCGAAATAGAGTGGCATAGTCTTGGACATTGTGGTGTGGCTTTTGCCTGTTATTCTACAGATAATAAAAAATTTCTGTTGGGTTTTTTTTTAATTGAAATCGTTGCAGAAAGGCATCCTTCACGTCATCATATTGTCGGAAATGGTTCAAGTCATACTCAGTTAACGAGTGAGCAGCTTCATTGACCAAGGTTGGCTGGAACACGATGGCTTTATAAGCAGGGTCTGCTGGGTAATTCAACACTGCATAGTTAATTTCAAATGTCCACACATGCACGTCGGGATCATCTCCCGGAAAACCTCCAAATTTTTTATACATGACTCCGGTCGGTACCGGACGTGGTGGAATAATCTGTTGCTACTGCTATTGTTTTTGTTGTTGTTGTTGTTGTTGTTGATGTTGTTGTTGTTGATGGGAAATACTCATGTTGCCTGAACTTTGGGTACGAATTTCTTGATGTTCCTGACCCGTATGGTCACTTTGCCAACTTTTCGGTCCAAAAATGTCTCTGAGCCGATTACGTAGCTCAACATCGAATAGCCCTTTCTCACCCTTAGTATCGAAATTGGCTAAACTTGCACTTAAAAACGGTGAATGCAGTAAATTCCTTTTGAACAGAACCGCAATATCATCAAAAAGCACTGAATTGTCACAGGAGAGCACCGAATTGTCACCGGACAATACCGAACTGTCATCGAAAATCACCGAATTGTCTCCAGAAAATGTTGAATTATCATCGAAGAGCACCGAAATACCACCAAGAACTATCATACTGTCTTCAGAATGTACTAGACTGTCACCAGAACACACCATATTATCACCGCATTCTATCGAACTTCTACTGCACAACACCGTACTGCCACCGAAATTGCCACTTGCTTGTTGAATTAAACCTTCTACAATTGAACTTAATTGTTCTTCACTTCTATCACCAGAGGGTGATCCTAACAGATTCAGAACTGCCCAGGGATGTGGGTAACTTCAATATTTGGGATAAGATTCACCGAAATGTGTTACCAGCATATATCAAAGGATTCTTCTTCGAGCCTTAACCTTCTTCTTCAACTGGCTACTCCATTTCCCACAGACGGCGCCAGTGTTAAACTTTATTGTTTAATATGTTATCAAATTTTGGGTTCTTGGGATGGTTAGGGGTCTGTAAAAAACAGAGGCCCTGTTTGTATTTTCCCAAATTCTATAGATCCGGTTCTAGGCTACTTTGCAGACTTAACACGATGATTTATATTACCCTTCAACTACTATCTGTTTGCATAGTACAACATTCTTCAATACATGATAATTATCTGCGCAGTACAATGATCTTCATCGCAATATGCCTACGCGCGCTTCGTCAAGTCAATGCAATATCGATCACTTAATACTTCATCAATGACTTAATTAATCACCGAACTTAATTAGCAGAAAGACAAACAACAGAGTAAACAGAATATGGAGAATATATGTTCCGCTACACTTCAGGCATTCGCTCAGACTAACAGTCCGACGTCACCCCTTCTGTTTCATGTACGCATCCTTTATTAATCAAAGGTTACAACTAATGCACTACGCCCTTTCGGTATGCGTGCAACTTTTCATATTACATTCCCGCGGCTCACATACACATAAGATCTCAATTTGGTACTCAACAATCCGTCTAGGAATAATGCCACTTGTTTGGTTGGAGTGGGTAACTATGGAACATGACATCTCTCTAGGTATTGCCTAAACCTTCTCCCTGCAAGTCTAACCGTCTCTTGAGGTGTCTGTTTGAAGCTATGTATTAAAGAAGAGGTATTGTGCCATATGCCACTCTTAGAAAATTCTGTGATGAAGGCTTCTAGAAGTTGGTCTATGTTCTTGAGCTGACCTTGGTGAAGCGACTGAAACCATGTAAGGGCTGTGTTCTTGAGAGTTAGGCCGAAGGCATTATATTGAGTGAACAAGTCTTCAACTTTTTCAGCTCTAAAAACTTGCCTAAATTCTGCCACATGATCGTATGGGTCTCCGATGCCATCGAAGCAGTTCTTCATGGACTTAACCAGTTGCATAGGCCTCAAGATCCTTGTGTGTTCCCTAAGCCTTGGAAGAGGGAATTCGTCTATATTTCTTTGATTCCTTGGGTCTTTAGGTCTCTTGGTTTCCATTCTATCCATCTCCGTTCTCGTTCTTTTTCTTCCTAATGGGTTAGAAAAGCTTACTTCCGGCCTATCTCTACTCCTGTCCCTGTGAGCTCCATGAACTTGGGATGTTCCAACTCCTTGGTGTCCATAAGAGACATTAGATCTTGGTTGGGGAAAAACAAATTGACCCTTTCAAGTGTAGGCATGTCTACCATGTTCTGTGACCAAGAAGATCCTCTCTGAAGTATTGTCTAAGTAGGTTACTTTGCCTGCACTGTCAGGATCTTTAAACTCATAGATTGTGAGCATTCCTCCTTCATTAGGTTGGTCAGTCCTATACCTCCAAAATGCCTCATCACTCTCTCAGTTTGAGAGCAAATCTATGCTCTTATTGTCTTGGGGAACCCACTCTGGAGTGATGATTCTAGTCAAGATTGATTTGCCTCGGGGAGTTCTAGGCTCTCTTCCTAAGTCCCCTTGCTCTATGTCACCTATGTCTGTCTCTCGAATCACATTACCAAATTCATCTGTTTTATCTGGATGGTTAGTGACTACGTACATTGTACCTTCTTTATCTAAGTATGCAACATTTTCGAACTTGACCATTGGATGTTCGAGTCCAAAGGGTTGATCAGAGTTTTTAATCTGGACAACAGATCTGCTAAGACCGTCCTCATAGATGTGAGCACCTGATTGGTTGGTCCTGATGTATTCAAATTGGGTTTTGTAAGGGCCTTCGGTTTTCTCTAAGTACGCCACACATGAACTTCCTGTGGGTCTCTCCATAGCATAAGACATCTCTAATTTGCTAGTTTCAAAGCTAGCGTCGTGTGGATAATTGCTCAACTGTTGGGCCAAAGACCTAGCAGTGTGGTTGACACTAGCCTTTGAAGACCCAAGGCTTTGTCGATCTCTCCCTAGATATCATCCTGATCTAATGTTCGTATGCCTTGGTGGTTATCCCAATTTTCCCAATACAACTTCGTTGCTGAGTTCTTTTGTAATATTCACTTGTTTTGTTTAATTTTCTTAGGCTGTCACTTCTTGTCCAAACAATCTTGGTCACAAGGAACACTTGAGTTTTATCGTGCTTGATTTGCTTGACCACAATGTATTGATAGATAAAAATAATCTTCAACATTCACTGAAAAGTATAGATCCTTTGCTTTCCTTCTTGCCCTAAACAGTATTCTCACTCAATAGTATCGACTAATGGTCAAACTAAAAATGCCTACACTAGCTTTCCAACGGGACCAAAATTGTAGCAAACAGAGTTCATATGAAGAAGTTATAGCCAATCAAGCACTTGGGAGTCAAAATAGGTGAAACAAGTGCTCAATAATAGCTCACAGTGTTTTCTAAGGTTTCTTTATGCTCGATTGACCTTTAGTTTTCCTAATTTTGGCCAAAAAATAAGCTAATTTTTTTTAACCCTGAAAAAATGCCGAATTTTTCCATCAATCACGATCGATTGGTCTGTCAATTGCGATTGATGTGTCAGTCATGATTGACTGGTCGGTTGCGATTGACAGGTCCATCGTGGTTGTCTGTCGCGATTGTCGACTGGTCGATCACGATCGACAGGTCCTTCTTGGTTGTCGGTCATCAATTGTGATTGACATGTGGCCCAAAAATTCAATCAGTCGTGGTCAAACAATCGTTGACTGTGTCCATCGCAATGGACACGTTCGTCGGGACTGTCGATCACAATCGATGAGTCAATTGCGATCGATGGGTCGGTTGCGATTGACACGTGGCATGCAATGACTCTATAGATCATGGTCAATCGTTCGTGGACCCCATCGGTCGTGATCGACGTGTCAGTCACAATTCACTAGTTCGTCGGGATTTGTCCATCGTCGTTTGGCAGTCGCAATTGACGTGTCAATCGCGATTGACAGAAAATAGAGGAATTTTAAAAATTTAACCACACATTTAGGATGCCCTAGGCCTAAGCATCATGTTTTTGTACTTTGTTTAGCAAAATGGTCCATTTTTTTGTTGGTCGCGATTGATAGAAGTCAATGCCTCGAGACCTGCATAGTCAAATTTTTTACCTGCTGGAGCTGGTACAACTGCTGGAGATGTTGATTCCTGCAAAAATCTTAGAAAACACTCAAAAACCAGAAGCACAAAATCGCTCTCTCGCTCTCTCTCACAAGTGAAATGAGGGGAATGGGATGGGAAAAGTGATATGACCAAAAAACTGATAATTTTGCAAAGGTGGAGATGGAGGTAGGAGATGGTGAGGATGATGATAGTGATGATGATGGTGAATAAAATAAAAGAAAATAGAGAAAAGTGAAGAAAATACCTATGATTCCAACGTTTCAACTCTACGTCTTACCATCACGTGCTTGTCCTCAAAGCTCGAATCCCCGGCAACGACGCCAAATTTTGGTGTAGCTCAGTGATGAGTAGCACCTCCTTTAATGTCAATCCGGGAAGACATGAGGATGTTATGAAGACCTCGAGCAAGTGATGTGCACAAGTGGTGATGAAGAAGCACACAAGCATGCACACACATACACACACATGCACACACACATAAGAACAAAGAGTGAGACAATGGAAGCTTTGATTAAGATCCAAACACAATTACAAGT
>CM035434.1:66812867-66840367 GCA_020310875.1 Ceratopteris richardii
AAATGGTAATCATCAGAGTGCAACATTGCTCCAGATCTTAAACTGATTAGACTCTGAGAAAGAAAACACATATATCTGGCTAGAAGCTATGGGTATCTTTGATTTTTTTTGTAGCCAAATCTTGTTTCTTATTGGAAATGATGAGTCAGACGATTTCACCTATGGAAATATGTGGGCCTTCCACATTGCCGAGGAGCTGGACATTCGGGGTTCTGAATGCCCACTTGATACTGGGAGCTATCAGACTTCTGGACACTCTTTAGCACATTAAGAAGCAAAAATGATTGCACATTTTTTATTCTACCAATGTATGTACCATTTTCATGCGGCTTCATTTATCAGTTAGTGAGATGAAAGTACAAAAAAATATGGGTGCGATTGGGTTCAGATCAAGGAGATAAAGACTTGTCCATATGGAAGCAGTTCATCCTCACCTGTGTGATTTATGATTTTGTCTACAAATACATTTATTGCACTTCTTTGCTTATACTAACTCTTGTCCATGTTTTTTTGTGACCTTGTTAAATGGACTGATCGCTGGGGTTTCCATGTCCTTCACACAAAAGATTCCAGCATAGGAGAGTGAATGTCCTTCTATGGAAAAATAATTTTGAATTTCATTTCAGCAGCTACAAAGACAGTCATGAATTTTTTTGAGTGGGATTGACGGACAAAATGTGTTTATAGGTTTTGAAGTGCTTGCTAAGTAACTTCATTGATCTCACCTTAATCTAAGAAAACACATTCAATAATCTGCACGATATTTGAAGTCAATCATCATTCTCTTTATTTCAATGGCAATGTCTTGCTGAAGGTTTCATGGAAAGACCGAGAATGTTGCATTAGCACCAAAAGGCTATAAGATGCCACCCAAAAGAGATGACAGTGATGGTGTACAAAGCTTGTTACTCGAGAAAGATTTGGAAATTGAGACTCTTATAGACAAAATATCAAGACTTGAGAAACGTTCGCAGTGGCTTTCAACAGAGATGGAGGAACAGCAGATTAGTATGAAGGAGATGGAAGAAAAACTTAAAGATGTCATTTCAAGTCTCAGCAGGTAGTGAATGCCATCCATTATGAAGTCTCAGAGGGGTGAAGAAGCCATTGGAGGCACATCATTCCTTCTGTCCTATTTTTGCAGTCAACTGAAGGCCAAAGAATCAAAGTTTTACAAGCTGGAAGAAGCTTTCAATGCTCTCAAACTAGAAAACATGAAAGCAATCGAAAATTTTACAAAAGACATGCAGGATTTGCAGAATAATCACAAGTTTGTGACTGAAGATTTGCGACTTCAGCTGGCAAATGCACAAGTTCAACTCCGTGACATTGATGCATTTAGGGAGCAGAAGTCAGCAATAGAACAGGAAATTACAAGGTTAGACCCCCTAGGTTATTATGTGTTATTTTCTGATGAATATGGTGCTGAAATGTCAAGGTAAAAGTTATCTTGTTACTATTAGCTTTGCATATTGAGGCATGGATGCAAATTACAGAAACACTCAGATTTTCAGAAGTATATTTGTTTGTTGTGCAAACAATGTATAACCCAAGGTGGTTGGGTGTGGTACATTTGGTGTCGATAAAGTGCAAGTACCGAATGGCATTCGAGGGAAAAATGCGTAAGGTGTGTCATGCTAAAAATACATGTAACCATAATACAAAATGACATACATGATACAACTATCCAAATTTACAATGTTATATTGATACTTTTGGGAGGCAAATTTAAAGTACTTATCCAATGATACAATCGTTCACCTACATGTACTCATCAATTTTCATATAAGAAAGGATTGATATATAATGTCATTGTATGCAATCATCAATATATATAAAGCATGTTTCATATATCAAAATAAAATAAGTGTCACAACTCATGATGTCTCATGTCTTCAAAGACTAAGAATAATAAAGCATGATACATTTATGATTTGCCTAGTGTCCAATGTCCATGTAACATTCCCATCAAATACTACTTGTGGTACATATCAATCCTTCGAGCTACGAGATAATAGACTCTAGAGTGATGAGCGTCTACTTTGAGTCTATACCATCAAAGCTGAGAAAGTTCTTTGATGAAGATAATGAGAGCGGAAATCACCTAAGGTAATGACATTTCCCTCATCATGAAACTCTAGCTCTAATATTGGAGTCGTCTTAGTGGCTATCTATGTAGCTTGTCTACCTTGGATCATGATTCCCTAGGGAATAAGATCTCCTTTGCTCGGGAACACAATTTATGCTTCCTACTTCTCGTTATAACAACATAATGATGGATGATCGTGTTGTGGCTGCCCTTTGAGTATGTTCCTAGGCATGTGAAGATGCTAAGAGCTATCATGAGTCATAATCTTCTGATCAATGATCTCCAATTTTGGATGAAGGGTTCAATAATTTTCATCCTTCTCTATACTAATGGATGCTTCCATCCTCCAAGGAAGTGGCACTCCCCAAATGAAACGTCCAAAATGTGAAATTACAATCCAAATTTATTGCTGGATATTTTGTTCAATACTTACATAAACTTTAGATAAAAAAATATACCTGTCTTGGATATTTAGAGTATGAACTATGACGTAATCAAAAGTTGGCCTTATAAAAGACCATGCATTGTAATTGCTTTGTGCTAAGGTGATTCCGAAACTTGGTGCACACTAATAAAAATGCATTGTAGTCTTGCTCAGATTCATACAGACCCCTAGGAGAGAAAGAAGGAACCAAAACCCCTTTTTCATTTAAATGTTACATATGAGTTGTCTTGTTGCTTTTCTTGTACCATCTATCAAGAAGAATCCAACAGATGCAATCAAAGATGTAGATGAAATTTGTATGAGCTTGCACATTGTTGAAGGTACAGCCTTATATCAGTTTTTTGATGCATTTGACAGCTTGAAAATGATGTTATCATGTTTCATCCAGTCATTTTCATTGATGTTTCAAAAATGTTAGTTTTTGCTATTTCACATAGGGGTAAAGATGACCATTTTTGTACAGTTTGAAGGAACAACTAGAAAGAGAGAAGAAGGAGCACCAAGAAGCTATCAGTGACACAGAAAGAGCAGCTCTTCAAGAGAAGCAAAGGCTCAGAAAAGAGATGCTAACTAGGATTCAGGAGACTAAGATGCAGATGTTGCAACATATGGATGAACAGTTAGATGCTGTATTGCTTTGATTTTTATTCAAATGGTTTTGCACAGAAGAGTTTCATATTTTTGTTGTACTGGCAGTACTGACACCTAAATTGGACTATGGTTGGAAATATCTTATCAACATTGTTGCTATCGGCTTGATGGCTTGTACAAGACGTTTGACTTTATGCATTTAGAGTGTCCAAGATCTTAAGGCTTTACTTTTGATGAAGCATATTACGGTGATCCTTTGGATGTTGAAATATATGTACAGTTGAACTAGCATGAGAGTTCTAGCTCATATACAATCCAAGGTTGTTATAGTCAGTAAATACTAGATATACCTAAAACTTGTTGTGTATATACTCCTTCCCAGGTTTCATTTCCTTTCTGAGCATTCTCTTATTCCTTCTCTCCTTCAGAATAACTTTACATGCACGTTTTCATATTTCCTTTAAAGTATTTGAGAACAATTGTGACTACACTTTTAATATTCTGCTTCCCTTACTGTGTTTTTCTTTGGATGTGCTTGACAGAAAACAAAGAAAACTATTGCTGAAAATGATCATTTAGCAAAAGAATTGGGCTACCATATAAGACAAAGTGAACTGCTTTTACAAAAGAACGAAAAACTTGCACAAGAGAACGTCGAGCTGCACCGGCAAGTGCTTTTAGCAAAAGAGGTCTTTAATAGTCACGAATCCCTTGAAATTTTCTACCTCAATGTGAAGTGAATTACTAAATCTATGAGCCTTCATTCCTTCCTGGATGCAATGTGGTAGTTGATTGGCATGCTTAATCATAGATATAGATACAGCATTATAGGGCTATCATCATGGGAGTCTCCGGCGATTACATTTTTGGCTTGTCATAGGAACATGATTTTTACTTGGGGCATAAGGCTTGTTTTTGTTGGACTGACTTGCTTAATAGATGTCTTGGTGTTTAGTGAATGTATATAATTGCTTAATGATATCTGATTTGTGTTTTCTATGAATGTCATGCTCATGCTCATTGCAATGTGAAGGGGGCTATCTAGCTGTTTTTCTTCTCCTTCTTGTTTAATGTTTACACGGTGCATGCACATATATCCGCTTGCAGCATATGCACATATATACATTCTTTTTTTTTGGGAAAAGTGTCTCCATCTTACTATCATATTATGTACAAAAAGTCATTTTCCTAAAGATCAACATATTATTGGCTTTATTACAGCCATCAAAGAATTACGTTAGTAAGTTAAGGATATGCTGTCTTTTGTTAGTATCAGGATGAATAGAGGATAATAGTCCATTTTTTCAGAAGCTTTTATGGAAGAGCTTCTGAAAACATTCCTCTTCTTTTGAAAAATAAGGGCATTCCTGGTTTGCCTAATGAACCACAAAGATTTACATCATTGGTTAACAATTCAGATTGCCTTTCTCATGGTGTTTGTAAGTCCCAGAAGTAATGTGAGATATGCTTATCCTTGGGACCACTTACAAAAAAGTACAGTTTCCTAACGCTAACCTTGCATGTATCTGCAATATCAAAAAACATGCCTCATGTTCTCTTTAGAGGAGGTCCACCATGGGTAAGGAAACTGAATACTATTTGTGGTTGTGTTTTGTAAAAGGCTCCGATTTTTCGTACGTCCCAAGTTGACTCTCCAAAGAAAGACTCTATTATGGAGGAGCAGCTTTATCATTCAAGTATTCTTTACTTGCTGAGTTCATTCTGATCAATTTTGTTTGAATCACCATCTTGTCTTGTATGACGTATTGAAATCAACCTCTCTTCATGGCGGAAGTAAAAGATTTTAGTTTTGCTATGAAGCCAATTTTCAATTTGGTTTAGAATCCAAACCTTTTGTCTCTAGATAATATAAGGTGAGGGAAATCAAAGTGCTTATAGAGCACATTTCAATTCAGACAGGTGTACAAGTAGCTTCAAGTGGAGAATGTTCGTGAGCTAGCTTGAGCATATATGCATTGCCAAAGAGTGACAATTCCTTTCAATGGAAGTATCTAGCATAAGAATCGATGTTGATAGGACTAAGAGTTGGTAATAAAAAAGGGCTAATAAAGGGATTCAAAACATTAGGGGAAAAAATGAGCCCTCCTTGGGCCTTTTAGATTAAGGGATGATTAAGTATCCACCAATGAGAGAAGGGCAGTGGCCATAGTCTAGCATCTTAATCTACTAGACTAGGCATAAGCTTCCATGGTTTCTCGCTAGTCTAAGGCAACGAAACAACCATGAATTTGTGGTTTTTTTGGCTTAAGTGGTTTGGGAGAGCTTGGAAATTCATATGAGCCCTTGGATGCTCCCAAAGATCCAATCGTTTATGCACCTTTGCAAAAGTCAAGGCAGGATGCACTCTTGGCCCTTAGATCAACTTGAAGTCGTGTGGTTTATATGCATATCCATTAGAAAAAGGTGCTAAGAAACTTGGGCCCTTGGATTAGGGGTCTCATCTAAAGGCTCGCATTGAAAAGAGTAGAAATGTGCCTTTTGATGTGATCCCTTGGATTGGAGCAAGATTGGACAGCTGCCAATTGATGGCGCATTGTCTCTCACGAGAAGCCTTCCTCTCCGTTTGATTTCAGCTTCATCCAATGGCCCTTGTTGCACCCTAAGATGGGTCAGCCCCAAATGCACCTTGCCCTTGGATTTGGCTAGATCTAATGGTCCAAAACTTTGCAAAGTGTGTGCACACTATGGGTCCCTACTCTCATAAGTGAAATTTTGTCATCCACGCCTTTGAATGCAAGCCGTAGATCTTGAGAATCCAAAGAGCATCCAAAGGCCATGATCTATTGCATTTGAAAAAATATTAATCTACTCTAGAATACCACTAGTGGCTTAGAATCTCCTTAATCCCCAAAAAGTTAATTTCAATCCCTAAAAATTAGGGATCCTTACAAGGCCATATAGGGCTCACTTTTTCCCCTAATGACCCGTGGAGTTTGCCAATGAAGCTCGATTCACACAATCTTTTTCCAATAATAAATAAGTAGCGTGAGTCTTAAAAAAACACTTCTAGGGGAGCATGAGAAAAGATTTTGGTCCAAATGTTCCATGCAATGTTGTAAGTTACAATACTAAAACATTTTGCACTAGATCAACTTGTCATCCACAAATTCACTTAAAGATAAACATGCTTGTATGGATATGGGAACCATAGAACTTGTGCTTTGCTTGGTTCACAAAAAAAATTTAATACCAAAATGAATGGATGCAAGCAGAGCACACTCCAATCAATAAAACAGAGTAGTACATGATGTAATGCATCACAATGATTTTAAAATCCTCACTTTGGTGTAGTTTCCATTATTTAGGTCTCTACTTTGTGGCATTCTCAATGAATCAATCAAGAACCCAAGAAGGTTGTGTCTTTTTATCAATCTCCACTCCAAGTGAGGGTCCCAAATCCCTAAAGACCTTTCCTTTTTCAATTGTTACATCATCTAATGTCAAATCATGTTAATAATTGCAATGATAAACTTTGATTTGTAAGAGTCAAATTTTATACTAGCATAGAAAAGTGATATATAAGAAGTCCAACAAAAATAGAAGACTGTTAGGCATATTATGATCAACAATGGTCAAACCATGAAGAGATTGATCGCTTATTTGAACATGCTATATTTAGTACAAAGGATAAGTGATAATACATGCATAGGTGTATTTATAGATGCATATTTTCATGTATAATTACAAGCTAACCTCCTTCCCCCCTTCCCCCCTTCCCCTTCCCCCTCCTTTTTCTCCTTCCCCCTCCCTAATTCCTTGCCCCCCTTCCCCTTTCTTTTCATAAGATATGTCTCTTGCAATAAACTACTACCAACCAAACAAATTATGAATGATTGATCTAGTCTATAGCGTATTATCAAGAAGATAACATGAATTTTATCTTTACTTATCTTGAAGATGATATGCTTGATTATAATACAAGTATTAATAAACATGACAGATGAAGCATATATGATGATATTGTTTTCATCAAAAGTAATTGCATTCCTAGCTTGTCGAATTCACCAAAGGATCATAACATGGAATCAATATATAATGGGAAGGGCATCAAGCCATTGTGATTCTACGATCCAAATGGCATTTTGAATCTAGAGATATTTGTAAATATAGTAGTAAAGATCAAACATGCTTCTTCCCACGAACCTTTTATATGCCTAGATTTCAAAAATAATTTTGTATGAATTTTGTTAATGAAACCTCATTTTGGTTGTATAATATTTGCATTTGAAGGCTCATTTCGGATACTTCCATAATTTTGTCCATTAAAAATGACTATTAATGATTATGTAATGGTCTACAATTACTCTATGCATGATTAATCTTAATAAATCCACCATGCGTTTGATTGTTAAAGGGTCCATTTCTTGTTATATTTTGAGTTGAAGTCCATTTTTTCCATGCCTCTGCATAAATCATGCTAGAAGAATGCTTGCACTACTAAAAACGATCGTTCAAAGTCCAATCTTTTATAATGCTAGTATTAACAAACATGAGAAACGTTGGATTGTATGAGGAAAGGGTTTTTGTGTCATTTCTCTCTTTCTTGCTTTATAATGTTTACTTCCATCTATTTTAAACACTCTAGTTAGTTAATTGGGAAAGTTAAACATGGAAGCTAAGGGTAAAGAACCTTTAGAACACACTTCTCCACCTAAGGAAAAAAATCTAGAGGATTTAGACCATAGGATGGAAGAGGCCGAGAAAGAGGAAGAGTGTTCCTATACGGAGCTTCATGATGAGTTTGTGACTCACAAACAATTCAATGAGCTCAAAGATGAATCCCTGCGGATAGAGACAGTCAATGGTAGCATACTAGCATGACCTCTCTTATAGAACAACTTAAGACTCAAATTGTTTGTTTAGAAACTCAGGTTATCTCTTTCCTAGCTAGGAAGGAAAGAGAGTTTCCTACTCTTCATGCAGCTAAGATAGCTAGGAATGATATCCTCCTAAGTCCTACCTAGCAAACATAAAGAAGAAAGCTCTAGGGAGACTCCCCTCTAGAGAAATAAGGGTGCAGTCTACACTTTCTTGCAAAAGTGAAATGACCTGCATCAATTGAAGGGCACCCCACTTGAGTACCGTGTGGTAAAAGCAAGTCCCTCGCTTAGCCCACATGCTTATAAGTGGTGGATGAGTCTCAAGGAAGCAATTTCCATCCCTACACTCAGTTTGAAACTATTTTCTTGAAAGAGTTTCTTCTTGAGAATGAGGAAGAGAGGAATCGGGACAAGTGGGATAGGATTACACAGAGAGGTAAGCCATTGTTTGTCTATATATCCCACTAGAGAGAGACCATTTTGAGGGATTAGATGACTTTCAGAAGACGAGAGGGTTTGTAAGGGGCTTAGATAAGGCCATAAAGAGAGAAGTGAGAAGAAACACACTAAAAACTTTTGAGGAAACGATCAAATATGCACATATCTATGAAGACCATAACCGTCCTGAATACACTCCTATGGAGGCGGATCAACCCCAAACCTATTAGTACCACTAAATTCAAGAAGAAAATAATTATGAAGAAAATCAAAATGTTCATAAAGAAACAAAGATCACAAGAGCCCAAGTTACCTGTTGAGAGGTATGAGAGGGCCAAGAGGGAAAACTTGTGTTTTAGATGCGTGTCTCCTAATCATGCAATAGAACTGTCCACTTCATAAGGGGGAAAAAAAGAGTGGAGGATGAGGGACTAGTACGACTATGACAAGGGAAAAAGGGTGGTCCACCTAGTGCAAAGGTGGAAGTGATGCATGAGCATATAGAGCACACTTGTTCTTTGACTCAATCATTGTGATCACCTCAGTTTAGACCACATGACTTAGTTAAAATTCATGGTAGTGTTTACGGGACCCAGAGTGAGAGTCATGATAGATGACTTCATCACACATAGCTTCATAAACTATGCTTTGGTCAAGAAGTCGAAAAATCTCCAACAGCCCAATGCACATAAATACATAGTATCTATGATGCAAGGGGAAGATAAGAGGATATGGGATACTATGGTATCCAATTTAGAAGTTCAGATACAGGGATACTCTGTCTTTGTAGACTTCCAAATAATGATTATGAAAGGACAGATCTTAAGTAGAGAGTAGCTGAGGGGGTTGGGAGACACACTTGAACACAATTACCAAAACAATGCTCTTGAATTTATGAAAAATGGAAGTAAAGTTTGTATTCAAGGAGAGGGATGTACCTAGTGCACCTCTCATCACATCTTTAGAGTTGTGTAGTTTGTTTCATTCTGAACATGTACAAGAGATCTTTTTATTGTATAGTCATGATCTTGAGAATTGTATAGGCACTTCATCTGATGTATATTTTCATGCCATTAATGTAAATATGGACATGACTTTCTATTATTCGTTTTTGCCGTATGCAATGAAAAGTTTTAAGGATCTTATGTTTGAGTTTAAATATGTTTTTTACATTGATTTACTTAGATGGCTACCACCTCAGAGAGAGGACATTGACCATACCATTGAGGTAGTTACTAATAGTAACCCTATTTATAAGGTACCTTATAGGCTTAGTGTATCCAAGCATGAGGTAGAGAAGAAACTTCATGACTATCTAGAAAAAGGCTTCATTAGACCTAGTAACTCACCTTACGCATTGACAATGCTCCTAGTAAAGAAAAAGAGATGGCTCTATGAGACTTTGTGTAGATTATAGGGCATCGGATAAGGTAACGATAAAAAATAGGTTTCCAATGCCTAGGTTGGAAGACCTATTTGATTAGTTGCATCAAGCTAGGTACTTAACTAAGCTTGATCTTAGATCAGGATATCATCAGATTAGGATTATGGCACAGGATGTCTCTAAAATTGCTTTTAGGACTAGATATGGGCACTATGAGTTCTTGCTGATGCCTTTTGGTCTCACCAATGCTCCCGCTACTTTCATGAAGCTCATGAATAGTGTACTATGGCCACCTTTAACTGATATTTCTTATGTATATAACCTGGGCTTTGTAAACGAGCCCTCAGTTGCTCCCACTCCAACCTTTCCTCATAATTACCATGCCATGGTAAATATGATGTGACATATCTAAGAGACAGCCTTAATCAAGATTTATGAGCTGTGGGGGAAGCTAAAGCATTTACAATCTGACAGGATAGCAGCGAAAGTCTTTGCATTCCATTACAGTGGAGTGGTCCTCCATATTCCAGGTAACATGTTCACTAGTGGAAGTAACCCAGCAGATTGACTCTGGCTTTAGCCTTTCACCATGCTGTCATTAAACAAATATATTACGGATCTTTATGAAACCATCCTCAAATCACCTGAGGATAAAGACATTCTACCGAACCAATACTAACCTCTGTTTTGAAAAATTGACACTTTGATTCCTTGGCAAAGAGTGAATTTTCCCTTGGAATATTTTCTCAAAATAGATGGTATTGCAGTGGTAGGCATTGATTGCTGCTCTGCTCTAATGTCCATACGATTAGTGTCAATCTACTGGACAAACAGCCAGAACATGCATAGGTGTTGTCTGAAAAGGACAGTCCATGGTATAAGGGTGAAATGGGCAGTACAGATGTCAGAGGAAGATGAGATGCAAGAAAAAGCAAGGGGCAGAGCTGATGGGGGTATACACATGATCAGCAGGTTATGAGGAGGGTACTGCTGATGGGTGGAGGGGGGTATACAGAAACTCAGAGACTGAGGTAGTGGGTATACATCAAAGGTAGCGAGGGTTTTTTTTGTGCATCAGTTCTGAGGATGACAGAGGCACACACATGAGCAGGAAGAAGCACAGATCAGGATGATTCCTTTTGCAGACATTCGTTCAGACTACTATTGTATATAAACATACATACATGCATGCATAGATAGACAGATACATATGTACATGCATACATACGTAAGTACGTACGTACATGCATATATACGTAAGTACGTACGTACATGCATACATGCGTAAGTACTTACGTACATGCATACATACGTAAGTACGTACTTACATGCATACATACGTAAGTATGTGCGTACATGCATAGATACATACATACATATATATGTACGTACGCACATACATACATACATACATACATACATGCACTTACATAGACATGCATGCATGCATTCATGCATACATATTGATTATGCTTTTTAAGAAGTAAGTCTCCTTTTTATGCTCGGTTGTTTTAGCCTTAGTTCCAGTTTCACTTCAAGGCACATTTTTTTGTGTGTTTACTGTGGCTTGATACACTGGATTTTATCATGCATGCTCTTATTCTTGTTTATTTGAAATTCTAATCTCTCTTACATCACTCTTTGAAAGTTGAATGCAGGTGGAGGAGGAGCTAGCAAAAAGAAACCTTACAAATCAAAGAACCATTCGGATTTTACTATATAAGCTTCAAGGTTTGCTTATTTACTCGAGCAATTTCGAATTTTATTTTGTTTTTAGATGTGATATGTCTGCACTAACAGCTTTGGATACATCTTACCTCGAATGTGGTCAATTTCAGTGGTAGAATAGTTTGTCTTTTTCTTCGTTAATGTTTACAGATATGTTGGCTTGAATCATGTAAATCTTGCAGGTCTTTCACCTCTATTTTTCTTTCTTCTGGAAGTTCTAGGTTGCATAAAGGCGTTTGCCTGTTGTATAGATGGGTTATTAGGATGCTCTCATGTCTGCTTCATCTTCGTTACAAGTCTTTGAGTTTTCTTTCAAGACATAAAGTTCAAAAGTAAAAAAAGAGGAGATAAGGATATAGTTTCAAGGGGCTTTGTAGTGGTTTTTATCCATATATAGTGTACACCAAATTCGGTCTCAAGAGGGTTTGTTCTTCTTGAACAATTAAATTCTCAATTGTCATATTATCTTGTCAAGTTTTATCTGAGTCTTAGATGTTAAGCTTAATTCTCAGTTTAATTTCTTTAACTGTGTCATGTTCATGCCCCTCACACCTACTTATTCATGATCTTTTGTTGTCTCTGCTGAGGAGACTTTGTTCAAGAGTAGATGATTTTCATTATTTCAAGTATCCTTTCTTATGTTGCAATTAATGAGAAGGATTGTTGAAGTTATTTTCTCGTTATGTCATTGTTAGGTTACTTTTATAGTCCATTTTATCGCACATATTTTTTTGTTCTTTGAGGTTATACAGTTAAAATATGATTTTGATAACCCAACTTGCTTTGAAAGCTCAAAAAACCAAAAATGAAAGAAAACTCTTATTTTGGACACAACATTTACTTGTTTTAGTGAAGACAAGCAGATTAAAGCCTTTACATGCTTGCTCACCTAACTTTCTCCCTTGGGCCTTCATGGATCTCTTCTCATATGAAGTCCACATTTTATTCTATATAGTTTTGTAAGAAATTTCCTGCAATGACGTCTCTCCTGTCTTTTCTTTGAACTTGCACATTATTTAATGCATGGCGGCATTGATGGTATTGTGGTTTAGTCACATGCTTTTGGCATGGGAAATTGAATTTCCTTTTAGATTTCCTGGGCGGCACATTTTTACATTCACATGGATAAAGATGACTAGTCTTTGAGGACATTGGCCAATCGAGTGTTGGACATGCATAAAACTGACCCCAAAGCTGGACACAACGATGGCATGTTACAAAATGCTTCTGTTGCCACTTGGAGCAAATGATTTTTTGATGATGTTGAATATACTGATAGCCATTTATCACAGGGATTGTGATGTGCTATTGGGAAGATATGCACATTCACACACCAACTAAATGGGCCCGAAATTTATCATGTATGCATCAAGGAGTCAAAGCTGATTACATCTCATGTGCCTTGCCTAACATGCTATGAACTACGTGATTGTGCTCACACTGTGTTTAGGGAGGGCTTGCACCACTCTCTAGAGCATAGTCAGACGAAGTGGCCGTTTCGACTTGGTGAAATGGTTCAATTTCTTTTTCTAGCCATTTTGGCTATGTCAAATTCTGTTTTGGAACCGTTAGTTCTGCTAGGATTTTTTGTCACCTATTTACTCATGTTCAATGTTCCCTTCCAATGTCATTCTATAATGAATAGTGCCAAGCTCCCATGATCTAAGGGGGCTTATTAGATTCCCTGAAGCTTCAGCCCTCTTTTATCATGAAATATAAGACTATGGCATATGCTGTACCACACATTTTATGGATAATGGACTGCTGAATGCATCTTTTTGTATTGTGATGGTTCATGTAGTTTGGACATCTTATGCATGTTCCCTCTCCAATGTTGTTCTATAGCAAGGGCTGTCAAGCTCCCATTATCTGAGGGAGCTTGTTGAATTCCCTGAAGATTCGGCCCTCTTTTATCATGATATATAAGACTATGCATATGTTGCACTACATATTTTATGGATAATAGACTGGGCAGTTCATGCTGGCTGCAATCCAATATTTAATTTCATGATCCTTAATCAAAGAAGTGAAATTTATGTGACTCTTCCAAGTTTGATTATCGAGAATAGTGTGCTATTACTTGTATGATACTTCTTTGTCAAAACTTAAGGAAATGTTTTTGGAAAGAGCTCAACTTGCCATGCACCTTGTTATTTGCGTACTTCTTTCCGGGGCTCTTTTACGTATCTTGTAGATGAGAGGTTAAAAAAACCACTGTTGCTTATGTGTGTCTTCCTCATGTGAATCTTGGAATTCTAGTGTTCCTTTTTCCATTTCTATTATTTATGCTTCTGGTTCTCGTGCTTTAGAGTCATGAGAATCAAGACCATAGTCTATATATAATTGTAATTGACTACTTTTGCTTGAGGGCTAGAAACAAATAACTTAATCAGAAGACCAGACAGAATCATGGCAAGTCATGAATTTCTTCTGGCCAGGGCCCAGGCACCACTGGGATCTGGGCAAATAGCTGCTCCATCATGATTGTGATTAGCACAGTAGAGGAGCACTGTGTAATTGCATGACAGACGAGCGTAATTTAGACGACGACTGCAGAGGGCTTCGGTGTTGACAAAGATTATAACTGAGGTTTCAGGTGATCTCGGCTCTTCACGTGAGACACTCACTTGGGGTATCTTCGAGGACGTCCTGTGGGATGAATGACACCCTTCATCATCATCTATTCCTTCATATCCAATGAAATATTGTCCATCTTTCATAATGGCATTGCTCATTATGACTCCAGTGTCTTACTTGACCCATTACTTGTGCCCCATCATTGTATCAATCAAAGTAATGAGCCTCATACTGTTCCCCAGCACGTCTCTAAACTCTTGGGGTCTTACTTAGATACATGCCTAGTGGTTTCCTTGTAATAATAGGCATCTATCTTTACAGAAGCATCCTCTGTGTCTTTTGTTGCCTTATCCAGATATAGCATCAGATTTGTAAGCTTCCATAATGAAACATCTTGGTATTGTATATGGTTTTTGCCTTTCAAAAACATTGATTGATGTTTTCATTTCATTTCCTTTCTCGCTCTCCCCCCCCTTCTCTCTCTCTCCCCCCCCCCCCCAAAAAAAAAAAAGGTCTCTGTCTCTGTCTCTGTCTCTGCCTCTTTGTGAGAATGAATTATGCAGTAGGTGATGATCCAATATTTGATTCTATTTCCCTTCTTGGTCTCTTTGATAAGATGTCCATGCCGGAAATCCTGAATGCCAGGGAATCAAGATAGGTTTGCCTGATCACAAGGGGGAGGACCTCCAAATAAACAAGGTATTCTCAGTAAAACGTAGTGGAATGTATTAAAATGAATGCCTATAATGAATGCCTATTTTTGCATAATGCTAATTGGTAGCCTTATTAGGATTTGGAGGAGATTAAAAGATACATCCAACAACAGACAAGGGCACTGGAATCAGTTAGTGGGGCTGAAGAAGCCATGCGGTTCCTTTATGCTTGTTTGGAGGACATTGAGCTGGAGAATGTTAGTGAGATTAATGGACAGGTCGATTCTCATCATGCAGCTACCTCAACAACGAATATTGAAGAATACTTGGAGCTTCCATGTTCACTTGATCAGTTGACACTAAGGCAAAGGCAGAAACTTTTACTGTAAGTATTACACTTATGGCTTTCTTCACTCTCTATTCAGATATGTGAATGTGGTGTCAGAATATGGCCTTTATCTACATCTTTGTATTGAACACTTGTGAGGAGTGCATTATGCGTAGAAGCCAATCATGCATTGTGCTTATATGCTAGAGGGTCACATTGGACCATTGATGTTAGTAGATGGGTTAGGTAGACTTGGCACATTGCTAGGTGGGATTTTAATGAGGTTAGTCTATAATGCAAGTTAAAGCTATCAGCATGATTTTAATGAGGTTAGTTTACAATGCAAGTTAAAGCTATCAGCGCTTTTACTTGCTGTAATTCAAATGACTCTAGATTGCGAGTGGCCTATTTTAATTGTTCCTCTACAATTCCTTGACTTGTATAGTCATTTGGTTTTTTTGTCATACTTGTGTTGATACACTGTGTAATAACCTCCATATGGGCAGCAGTCCACTTCGTAGGTGGTAGCCTGCTTGTGCCGTCCATGCACAACTACCAGAGTAAGGCTACTTCTCTCCAGGGTCTGTATAAAGAGTACCTCTGCTCAATCCAATCTTCAAGTTGAGCTAGCATACAAAGTAGCATAGCATGTTAAGTTGTGTAGATTGCCATAGAGACTCCACTTTGAGAGTGCAAAATAAGAAAGTCCTAAATTTCTGCTGTATCTGGTCTCTGCTTTTCAATTATACTCGCCTTCCTTGTGCAATTCTTATGTACATGTAGCCAATATATAAATAATGCTTATCATTAGTTTGGGGTTTCATATTTTGGAGCACATTTACAGGGATCTTCTAAGAACTGCAATTTCCCTACGTGCTGTTACCCAAGATCCTGGATCACAAAAAACTTCTAAGGACCTTTCCTCCATGATGACACATGAATCCTTGAGTGCAGGTGATCTATGCATCTTTTTTGGATGTATTGAATTGGAGATTTATGGCTAATACTGCAAACTTACTAGTTTCTTTCCATCCATCACCAGCTAATGGAGCGTTTTCAGTGGATGACATCCTCACCCTTTCAGTGGACAGTGCACATTTGGATGGGTTAGATTCTGGATCAGTTAAGACAGGGAAGCTTGTGTCTGTAGGTGTTCAAACAGAGGTGATGGTATGCCCTCCTCTTAAAGTGTCCATTTGGCTGAGTGTATTATTGAATTGTAAAAAATATCTGAAACATAGAGCAGCATGCCTGAGGCAATTTTATCTTAATTGTGCAAGAATCTGGAGGAAAGATTAGCACTAGATATCAAAGAACGACTTAGACCATGCAGCTCCGTGGGCATCATGGCATAGGTGGAAGGACATTCGTATCATGAGGAGCAGGTGATTGGAAATTGTCTTGGAGAAAACCTAAATCAAGTGGAAGGAACCTTGATCCTTATAATGGGTTGAGTAAAGGCTTCACAAATCAAGGATTCTTATCAGGTCAAAAAAGTGCTTGCCTATGATTGCACTGTCTGGGCTATTGCCAGACAACTTGAGTGCCTAATGTGACTGACAGCAGTGTTACTGCATTTATACGGCTTAGAACTAGGATTAAAACATTCATTGGCTCATGTGACTGACAGTCATATTGGTCCATTTTCTACTGATAATAATCTATTTGGGCTTTTTGCAAGTTTTCTCTGTTATCGATTTTAGCTTCCCAAACACACACACACACACACACACACACACACACACACACACACACACACACACACACACACACACACACACACACACACACACACACACACACACACACCCCCCCCCCCAACACCCAAAAGAAAAAAAAAGAAAAAAAAAGAGAAAAAAAAAAAATTCATTTATCAGATGTGAAGCATGCAACTAACTGCAAGGAGCAATCTATGTAGGATCGTAGCACCTGCAGAAGTCGATGTACAGGGGAATCTAGTGTTAACACTGCCAATGATAATGGGTCGTGGGAGATTGTAAATTCTGTGCTGGAATATTGGTGGTTCTGAAAAATTAATGTTCCATTTACTAACTATAATGAGAGTGTATCTGGTAAACAGTCTATATTGTTATGTTCCTAGCCACAACCCATGGTTCTATTCTGAATTACATTTAGCACTCCTTATTTACATATGATGGATGTCAGCTATTGTTTGATGATCGCATCTATGATCTGGTAGATTGCACTTGACAGTATCATAATTAAAGCCCACATCTCTATGGAATGATTTTTAACTTCTCTTCAGAAATGACTTAAAATAAATTTTATATTTTCTGTTTATATATGCTTGCAGCAAATCTTTTCTCAAGTACTAGGACATCTTAATGTCCTACAAAGTACTAAATCAATGACTAGCTGTAGAATAACAGTGCTTGGACCATCACTGCATGGTTGAGAATGCCGACACCTTTTTATGGTTGAGAAATTTCTATATGGGCTCTAAAAGAAACGACCCATGGTTTGGAGGATCATCAAGCTTAATATGATGCCACAGTTTGCAACTCGAAATTGACTCATTGTTTCTCCGTGGTTGAGTATTCTGATACCTCTTTTGGAAGTTCAATTCCATGGTAAATTTCAAAAAAATCAAAATATGCCTTTTGTAAAAGTGCTGAGTGGTTCAAGAATTCTCAAGCTTGTTATCATGCCACAGTTTGCAATGTGCATCCTAGCTGAAATTAACTCATCAACAGAAGATTTTCAACCTTGATATAGGGATATCCATGTATACATGTTGCCACATTGTTATAGTCATCCCAACAGAATCGAAGTATTGACAAACCTAATTATTGTTTAATTATGCTTGTTACGATCAGATAGCATTGAAAAAAATATCACTAAGATTGCATTTATTGTCTTAGAAAACAGAAATGGGTATCTTCAGTTTGCTAGTTGACAGAAAAAGTCTCTAGCAGTGATAAAGAACTTCCGATAGGGTAAAACTATGAGACGGGTACACCATGGAAGAACTGTAAGTACAAGTGGGAATGTTAGCACGCACTGACTAGTTTAGGTGATTTTTTAGGAGACAGATAGGAGCCACACAAGTGGCCTATAGGTGAAGAGAACTTCATCGGTGTGATCCTAGAGTTGATGGCCCAAAAGATTTGGAGTGTCTTTGAGAACAGTGTGATACTTGATAACAGTGTGCTGATTACTGCCCATTATACTAACGAACTTGTTTGTTTTTGTATCTTAATTGTTAGCGGAGCTATTCCATTACCAATACCTTGTGGATTTTTTAAATTCATTTTGTTGAAGGTTTATCCATTCATTCTCGAGAGAGGTGCTAGTGTGTAAGTAGACCCTTCGTTGGATGTGTTACGGCATTCCTTTTCTCCAAGGAGAGCCACGTTCCTCAATTGTAGCCACGTACGGGATCTACTGTTTGGCACGTGTAGACAATAATGGGCACAAAGCATGGGACAACATTTCTTAGAAGTTGGTACAAGCGGCCTTGATGATCCCCTATAGCAAGGGAGAAATCGGGCAAGAGAAGGGCAAGAGGCAATCAATGGCAACCCTCGGCAACCTGGCAACCAGCTTCGCAACCTGGCAACCTTGGACAAGAGTTGGCAACTAGGGTGACGTGGCAACTTGGGTGATTGGCATGCCTAGGTGACTTTGGTAGTTGGGTGACTAAGGTGGATGGAAACTGGGCGATTGATCTTTGTCCAAGGACTTGACAAGGAGGCTCAAGGTAGAGGTGGAACCCCAATCGTTGTGCACCAACACTTGACATCTCTAGCAAGGTGCAACTGCCTAAGGTAGGACAACGGCAATAATAACTTCCTCACCTTGGCCATCACGACTTTCGTAACAAGTCTCTTAAATATCTTCTACCGTCTTAGTCGATAAAAAGGAGCCACTAAGGGTACCAAGGAGATGGAGATTACCCACATTACAATCATGAGAGATACCCACATACCTTTCAAGTAGAGAGCGATTCCTTTGATAAATGTTCTTGTCCTAGAAGGGACAAGCCCTTTGTACCCTTCCCTCTTGCTCTCAAGAAGTTGCTAGTTGGTGCTAGCTAGAGGGTACCCATGAGAAGCATTTGGAAGTAGTAGAATGGTTGTATCCTTCTAGTTGACAAGTGACTTGTCTTTTCATATGTGTGTTTGAGCATCTTAGTGTCTTCTAGTGAGTAATCAAAGAGTAGTGCAATTACATTCCTTGTACCCACACAATTTCACCACCTACAAATGAAAATTTGACATGCATGGTGTGATAGGGCTTTTGGAGTTTCCCTATAAATCACTTCCCACTTAGGGAAACTCTCTCTCTTTTGGGCAGTACATTCCTTGGCCACTATCTCTTTCTTCAATATCCTCATAGTCTCCTCATGACTGATCTCCAAGCTACCTGCCCTCCCCAACTACTCTCTCTCTCTTGGGTAACTCTTTCTTTGCTAATTGTTCTCTCATGAGCGACTTTTCCGCGCTACATTTTCTCTTTTGGACGTGTCTTACCAACCACTCTCTCTCTTGGGTGGCTATCCTTAGTTGCATTCTCTCTTGGGTGACTATCTCCTACAACTTTCTCTCTTTTCTCCTAAGCACCTCTTATTGATTATAAGACCCCTAGATTGACTGTTAGCATCAATGGTACCAAAGCTTGCTGGGGTAATTGTTGACGGAGAGTCAGACATCAAGCTCATGCTTGATTACACAATGACATTGCTAAACCTCAAGCCATCCAAATATGTCCACTTTGTTGTCACACTAGCATACCAAAACAAGATCAATCCCCTAGGAATAGTGGAAAAAGTGCAAGTGATAGTGAACTAGGGTCCAGTCTTTGTATTAGACTTTGTGATAATTTCCTTGCCAAGAGTGAAGGGTGGGTTTCCCCTCATAGGGAGACCATGGATGCGACACAACAAGGCTATATAGGACTAGAAGTTATACCATGTGGATAGCTAGCTAGAATGCATCCATGGTACAACTCTATCTGGAAGGAGGAACTGATGAAGCTTTGGGAACATCACAAGTAATTATGCACGAAGAGAAAATTTTCCTAAAATGCCACCCCCACTCAAGGTATGGATCTAGTTCACCTCTAAGCCTCGACATTTGAACAAGACGACATAAGAAACAAGGGAGGCGATTGGGAGGACTTTCAAGGGAAACACTATTGAAGCTACCATCTAGCTGACCACTTCACATTCTTAGGTGACTGATAGCGGGATGACTAGTGAAGCCTGGGCAACTACTCCACCTCCCTGGGTGACTTTGGCACCTAACTTTCCACCCATTTGGGCAACCTCCCCACTTGCTCGAGCAACCGCCACAACTGCTTGGGCGACTAGATGGGCAATTGACTCAACCAACGAGGAACCATTCCAAGCCATAGACAACATCCTAGAGGGGAACTCGCCACATGCAATTATATTTGAGAAGCATGATAACAATGTCGAGAGACCATAGTAGAGTCTGTTGTCTTATGAGAGCCAACTAAGGATCGACAGAGGGTGGGGCAATGCATGGTGAAGAAAATTAGATTACTGTTAGGCTTCTCGAAGACCACAAGGTAGAAGATTCTAATACTGACTCTATATTCTCAATGGAACCCTAGAGAGAAATATGCCATAGGCAATTAAAATTGATAAGAACAATAACAACATAGAAGATCTAATCACTAAAGATTTGGACGACTAATGGAATGGTTAGATGATGTGCAAAACATCCCTTGCTTCATAGTCAAGATCACTGAAGAAGAAGAGACCATAATAGAGTTTGTTGTCTTATGAGAGCAAGCCAAGGATGGACTGCAAGGTGGCACAATGCATGGCTAAGACAACTAGACTATTTTTAGGCTTCCCAAAGACCCCCAGATAGAAGATTCTAGCATTGACTCTATATTTTCGATGGAAGAAATTCCAGTTGTTTGAATACAACAAAAGAAGCAAGCTATAAAAATTGATGACGTCCTAGCTTTCACTAAAGAGGGGACACATATAGCAAGTTGGTCAACATAGAACTGGTAAAAGAGATCAACATAGGAGAATATGACAACCCCACACACCTCGTTCTAGATAAGTGGTTATGGGACTATCCTTTCCTACTCAAGGAGGTAACTTCATTTATGCATGAATTCAAGCATGTATTTTCATGGAGCTATAAGTTTCTTATAGGGATATCTCAAAGGTTAGGCATCCAGACCATCTTGTTGGTCTTAATTGCTTGAACCCTTCGAGGCAAAATTTATCAATTGAACACCAACTATGTGAAAGATGTCGAAAAGAAAATACAAAAGATGGAGGACAGTGGAATCATAGTGCCCCTAGAACACTAGAATGGTTATCCTCCATGGTCATAGAACCTAAGAAACAATAGAATAAGATAAGAGTCTGTGTAGATTTCCATGCCCTTGATAATTGTACCTGATGCTTTCCCCACCCCCTTCTCTGAGCAAGGAATAAAAGATATAGCTAGCCATGCACTATAAAATTTCATGGACTTGTTTAGTTGCTATAATGACTTGGCCATTCACCCTATCATCCAACCAAATATATCATTTGTCACAACATGGGAAACCTATATCTACACAAAAACGGCATTTGATTTATGCAATGTGTCGAATATCTTCAATAAAATTGTTTATCTCATGTTCGATAACTTATTCTCAAAATTCCTTCATATTTTCATGGATGAGTTCTCAAGTTTTTCAAGCCCAGCATCTACTACACCAATGGAGACTTTGCCCAACCATTTAAGATAGTTGGAGCAAGTATTTGGGCATTGTAGGGAAATGTGCCTCAAGCTTAATCCCAAGAAGTGCCATTTTTTGGTAACGCAAGGCATCCTTCTTGGCCACATAGTATTTCCTCAAGGTATGGCTCTTGATCTACTAAGATCATGTCTATTATAAAAAATGTCAGTGTCCTAGAGTTTGCATATGGGAACAAATCAAGTGGACACTTCCTAAATAATGCTGGGGATGTAAGGGTCATGTAACCTTGCCCCTATGTTCAAGAAGGTAAGTGGCTGGTAGATGCTGACAAGGCAACTGGGCAAAGAAAATCACCACCAATCAAATTGGGCCACTACAACATGACAAAGCTTGGTACATGACATCTGGTATATGTAATTGCATTGAATCTCTAACTCCTCCATTACTCTTGTAACATATCCCTCTTGTAATATTTTATCCCTTGTTATGAAAGGGGGAGTTCTTCAAGGAGAAATATCACATCTAGAAGAAGGTCTATATACATAACTAGAGAGAAAGCATGAGATATCTATACCAATACAAACACCTTAGAGATATTTATTATCTTACTCTTTCTCTGTAATCAAGAAGACCCCACTGGTTGGTGCTAGCCAGAGGGTACCTTGGGGGATAAGGAGAAGAGTAGATTGTGTAGCTCTCTTGTTGTTTGTAGTAATCATTTCCAAAGTTCTTCTGTTTGATTCTATTTGATGTTCATGCTCTAGGAGTAGTGCATTTTGCATTTGATGTTCATGCTCTAGGAGTAGTGCATTTTGCGTTCCCTTCAAAATTTGGTATGCATGGTGGAACTGGGCTTCTGGAGATCCCTTACATTAGTGGCCACTTGGGAACACGACTTACATGGAGTAGCCATTTTTGGCAACTCAACAAGTTGGCACCTGAAATTTTAAGGCGACTCTAGTTTTAACTATCTCCTATTTCCTAAAGTTGCACATCTCAAAATTTCTAGGTGACCCTATTCTATGTTGTTTCCTACCTCCAACTTGAGTGAGTACCCAAAATTTTGATAGAGCATTCCAAATTTTAAGGGTGACTACCCAAAATTCTACTTCCAATTTGGGCGATCCAAGAAGCAACATTTCAAATTTTTTTGTGACTACCCAAAATCAGGTTGCATTGTATTCCTACCTTTTGCTTCCCAAAAGAGAGCGACCCAAAATCTGGGAGAAGGGGAGTTTATCACACCTATTTGGGAGCCTGTAACTGGATATATAACCTTCATGGCCCTCTTCAAGTAAGGCCTCCCCAAGATGGACGATGTGACACACTAGAGATCACAAGGAGAACGAATTGAGCCCTAAAAAGACACCCATCAAGATCTATCACAGAAAGTGGCAAGACCCCTATTCAACAACAATGAGAAGACTATCCACCTCTCAGAAGTTGGAAATAGTTTCAAGATTAGAAGATAAAGCTAAGCTCCCACCACAAAAGGTTGTTGTTGGCCCTATAGAATTTTCTAACCTCAAAATTGTTGAGGAACTTTTTGACTTATTATCCAGAATCAACATCCGATTCTCTTCATTCCACGGTGGTGCCAATGAGGACCCCGAAGACCATGTGTGCAGGTTTCTCTCAACATACAAGAGAAGGGGCCTACAAAAAAGATAGGACATGTTCCTTGCTCTATTTCCATCCACACTTGAAGATTTAACAGAAAAGTGATTTGGCCAGTAGATTGATGACCACTTCTAGACATGGAAGGCATTAAAATATGAGTTCACAGATGCATTTAGGCTAGGCAACTCGACAGAAAGGATGCTAAATGAATTGGAAAAATTCATATTACATGCAAGTGAATCCTTTTCAAAATTAATGAATAGGGTAAGGTCAGTAGTGGCAATGTTGTCAAATGCACCAGGGGATTTCATGATTAAGGAGTGGATGGAAAAAGCTTTTTCTAGAAAACCCCAACAAAAATTGAAAGAGATTTTATGACTAGAAGCCACTTTAAGAGAATTTGAGGCAACAACTACGAGGTGAAGTAGCAAGAATTTTCGGAACTCAACATGGTAAGAATCCTTCGCCAAACAAAGATAATGTGCCAAAATTGTGAAAAAATTTAGAAGCTTTAAAACTTCTAAGAAATAGGGAGAAGACAAGAGTACCTCATATGGCCTTGCATAGATACACCAAGAACTAGAAGAACTCCGATTACTAAAGGAGATAAGAAGTGGACTCTAGTGTTCCCTTTGTGCTAATCAAGGGCACACGTCCCTAGAGTGCCCAAGACACTTGATATGACAATTTTGTGGAAAAGGAGGCTATGAAGCAAAGGAATGCTATTTTTGAAAGTTCTAGGAAACCAAAATATAGTACCAAGACAACCACAACCCGCCCCTAAATGGATGAGTTCAAGTCAATGTTCTCTATTAAGGCAACCACCCACAGGATCACCTCAAGTTACACCAATCAAGGGCAACAGAGGTGAGAAGGAAGGCCTCATAAAAAACACCCTCCTAGGTCCATAATGTCTTCCTTTGTGGGGAATACGACCATTTCTAGAGTAAGTGTTCCCTACCCAAAGATACCCCACCATATAAAAGTTGTCGGGAAACTAGAGACCATTACACTAAGGATTGTCCAAAACGAGTCCCATCCACCAACACACAAGACAACTCCTATCCCTTGCACATTATTAAGGTGACTAGGAGTGAGAACAACATAGAATATCCAAGTTCCCAAGTGGTTCAACTTGAGGAACTTCTGAGAGTAATGACATGTGCACAAAAACAAAAGGTAGCAATGAAGGACAAAACAAAGGAAACATTAGACCTTGTCGGTCCAAATAAAGAAAACAAGAAAATGTATAACAAAAAAGGAAGATGAAGTCATAGGAAGGACATAACCCAACGACTTGTGATAATTTCATAGTGGAAGGGCCTTCTGAACCAACCATTAGGGTCATCTCACTACAATATAAGTTTTGCAGAACACTTACCAAAAAGTATCTCTCTACAACTTGTTGGTCATGAGTTTTGGGTTCCAAGGAGAGGTAGTGCCTGCTATCAACAATCTACGCAGTTATGCCATATAAGTGGCAATCAAGACACAATGTTCATATCTCCACATATGCTCATACCCTCAATTTACAACTCAAAATCATCTTGGATGGCATCTCTTATAGATTAAAAGGGTCTACGACTAACATTAAAAATTAAGGGAATCTCCTTAGCAAGATTAATAGTAGATGGGGGATCTGGTATTAATCTTGTGCCAAAATATACAATGACTTGGCTAAACCTAAGGCCAACTAAACCTTCTCATTTTATAGTTTTCCTAGTGGATCAAAGCAAGGTAAGTCCATTGGGCATAGTAGAAAAGTGAAGGTCATCCTACAAAAAATGAACTTTGTGCTAGATTTTGTGATTATCACACATTTTGAAGTAAAAGATGAATTTCCTCTCTTATAGGAAGACCATGGATATGTCACAATCAAGCAATACATGATTTAGGAAAAGACACCACATGGGTTGTAGGACCAGACAAGGCCACGATGCAACTTCAAATGGAGAAAGGAACCGATGAAGGCTTCAGAACATCTCAAGTTGTTCTCTACTCAAAATAGCTCAGTTTAGAGGAAACGGATGTGTAGATCCTATGCCAACTCAAGATATAATAGAGGCATTGGCAGAGAAGATGAAGAACTAGTTGAACAAGAAACTCGAGAGATAGTAAGCATTTGGGCCACACCACCACCATGGACCATGGAGTGTGCATAAGCTTCCACACAAATTGGGCACCAAAAAGCTAGGCAAGCGAAAACAAGGCACCTTCACCTCTTGAAAATTGGGTGAGTGAAAACAAGGTGCCGTCACCTCTTGAAAACTAGACAAGCAAAAACAAGGCTCTTTCACCTCTTGGGAAAATGAAAATTGGGCAAGTGAAAATAGGGTGCTTTCATCTAGTTGGGCATAAGAAAACAGGGTGACTCTCAAAGCCTGGGTTTGATTTTAGGTGCAGGGACCTCCAAGCTAGGCACTTGAGTAGGCAGCTCACCTTTGATTTGGGAAACTCCTAGGGCTGGTTGGGTAGCCCCAATGGGCATCTGGTGAGCTCTTCTTGGAGTTGCTGCAGGAATCAAAGGATAAGTTGTCTCAGGACATAAAAGTTCAAATTGAAGAACACAACAACAAAGTGGAGAAAATAACTATGGATGATCTGTATGAAATAATAGAGTGGATATATGAAACTAATCATGTTTCATGGTTTACAATCATAGGCATGGAAGAAGAAAAAGAACCTACTATAGAGTTAGTAGTTCTCGAAGAACCTGCTAAGACACAGTGCAGGCAAATCTACAAAAGACGACGAAGTAAATCGGATAGAAGACAATGTGATATAGACTATATTCATCATGGAGGAGGTTCCATCTAGATGGATGCAATAAAAGAAGCAAGAAATAGCAATTGTGGATAGTCCTACCTTCATAAAAGAGATGCTGATCAAAGATGATACATCCGATGGAGGGGCAAATTCAAAACCAATCAAAGAGGTCGGCATAGGAGGCCGACATAGGGGAGAAGAGGAAAATCTAGAAAACCGTCTCCTAACAAGTTGGTTATGGGACTATCCATTACTTCAGATAAAAGCAAACACACTTATGAATGACGTTAAGGATGTGTTTGCATGGATTTACAAGGAATTGATAAGCATACCAAAAGATCACCATTCCTTTGGTAGTCGACACATGACCAATTAGAGGCAAAAGATATCTATTAAAACCTAAATATGAAGAAGCAACAAAGAAGGAGATAGAAAAAATGAAACAAGTATGCATCATTGTACTTATAGAGGCATTTAGAATGGCTTTCAATGGTCATTTATCCCAAGAAACAATCCAACAAATATAGATTCTGTGTTGACTTCCTTGCATTGAATAAGATAACTATCCCTGACGGGTTTCCCACCCCCTTTTTCAAATAGGTCATCAAAGATATGGCTGGCCACTCATTGTACAACTTTATGGATGGCTTCAATGGCTAAAATCAACTAGAAATCCATCCGGAAGATCAACCAAATATGACATTCATCACTCTTTGGGGAACATACATATACACAGAAATGGATTTTTGGCTTCAGAATGTGCCAACCACATTTAAGAGAATAGTTTACCTTTCTTTTGACAAATTACTTTTGAAATTCTTGAGAATTTTATGGGTGCTTTTTTAGCATTTTTGGGGAAGCATGTGCCACTACTATTGAAAATATACTAGAACACTTAAAACAATTGGAGCAGGTATTTCAATGTGGCAAAGAAACATGTCTAAAGTTCAACCCTAATAAATGTCACTTCTTACTGACTCAAGACACATTATTTGGGCATTAGGTTTTGACTCAGGGAATGGCATCTCACCCTGATAAAGTGATGTCAATTCTAAAGCTACCTAGATGAGTCAATGCCAAGGAAGTACAAAGCTTTTTAGGACATATTGGATATCATCAAAAGTTTATATGCATGTATGTGGAAATCACATGACCTCTCTCATGTCGCATGCCTCTTCTCCCTCTCCAATGGTCTTGGGGAGAAGAGGCTTCATTCAAGTATCTCAAACAAAGGCTAGCCTTCACTCCTATTCTTGTTTCTCTTGATTGTTCTAAAATATTTCACGTAAATGTAGATGCACATTTATGTGCTATAGGCACCATTCTTGCCCAACCCAATGAAAC
>CM035434.1:66845367-66865765 GCA_020310875.1 Ceratopteris richardii
GGATGGGGAGATTGGCATTGACTTTCACGTTATGTTCAAAGCATGAGTACTTATGGAATATGCTTGAACGCAGCATCCCTTACTAGTAGAAGGATTTTACATGTAGAAAATGAAAGATTATATATTGATGGAAGACCTTACACACATGGAAATATAGCAGGTTTCATAAATAGTAGTCAAGGGTTACATAATAGTTCAAGGACTAATTGCACATTTGAGGAGCGTGAAAATAGTCATGAATCACCATACATGAGTAGAGATGTATCAAGATACATAGTTGTCAATGCTATTACTACATTACATGCAGGTGATGAACTATTAGTGAATTATGGATGGCGTAGACCTCCAAGAGCACCTTTTAGCTAGAGAGAAAAATTTTCTATCCATATTTAATAACTTATATATTTAATTTTATGTTTAAAGTTTCCTTTTTATTCATTTATGGAATACTAATGAATTTTATTTATATGTGTAGATTCCAACGTATGATGTTGATGATATTCCTCCACACCATTCACAATTTCCAGTAAGACCTCATTTATAAGAAGCTTCTATGAAGAGGCTACACAAAAATGATCCTGTGGAATATGCAAGGTTGAAAGATCTATATTCAAAAGAAGATAAAGTACAAGATTTGTGTGATAATGATGAAGATGATGGCATGGCATATTTTATTGAGGATTGGTATCAAAATGACAGTGAGAGCATTGATATTTCTAAAAATGAGAAATATCTTCGAGAGGAATGTCTAAAGCATGTATATGAAGGAAGTCGTTTGACACGACTAAGTGCGAGCTTACTTATTCTCAATCTTCAAAATCGTTTTGGATGGAGTAATGTAAATGTTTTGACACTATCAAGGTATAATTTTTAATTTTCTATCTATTTATATATATATATATATATATATATATATATATGTATGCATAAATATATATATATATATATATATATATATATATATATATATATATATATATATATATATATATATATATATATATATATATATATATATATATATATATATATATATATATATATATATATATATATATATATATATATATATATATATATATACATGCATATATAAACATACACATAATATACATGAATGTATACACACATATAAACATACACACACATATACACACATACACATGTTATGAGAGTAAGGTCAAATTATACATACCTGTATCGAATGAAGATGTTTTGTCCATCTAGCCTTTAGAATTGTCCACCCAACCTTTAGAATCTTCTTGACACATATGTTTCTCCTATTTTAGTCGACCTAATACCTATGCTGCTAATTCTTTTTAATGCAAATATTAAGTAGCAGTTACCAAGGAAGGTATCAAGTCACATGTAAATTGGGAGGAGCAAATTTATCTTGAAGATTTTGAAGGATAGAAAAATAATTTTAAAGGATGGGCGAACAAAAAGTGTCCATTCAATGCAGGTTTTTATTCTTACTTTAGATAAGGTAAGAACAAAAACTTGAATTGAATGGACACTTTTTGTCCACCCATCTTTTAAAACTATTAATGCATCTTTCGAAATATTCGTGAAAAAGTTGATCCTCCCATTTTACATATGACTTAATACCTTTCTTGCTAACGGCTATTTAATATCTATAAACAGCTTAGCAAGACACGTAATAGATTGACTATAAAATGAAAAAGTGCCAAACGATTCAATGGTCTAGATATGAAAATATGCAAACCACAATATACAAAAAACAATAAAAAACGAAATCAAATATACACAGCTACACATGCATAGATACATATATACACATTCATACATACACATACATACATACATACACATGTATACAGACATACATATACATATATGCATACATATACGCATATGTATATATACATACATATACGCATACGTATATATACATACATATACACCTATAAAACACATATACATACATATATACATATACACATACACATATGTATACGAATGCACATGCATATTCACATCCACATACACATACACATAAGCATACACATATATAAAATTATATGCATATATATATGTATATTTATTTATTTACTTTTTTTAATATATCTTTTTTGATGAACTTACAGGTTATTATCTGAAAAGTTTTTACCAAGTCAGAATATTCTTCCTACCTCATATGATGAACTGAAGAAGATAATCAACAATCTTGGTATAGATTATCAATGTATACATGCATGTCCGAACGATTGTATTTTATATAGAGGTGAATATGCAGACTCTTTGACATGTCCCAAATGTCAATCTCCTCGATATAAGGGCGAAGAAGGTAAAATCCCAAAAAAGGTATTGAGACATTTTCCATTGGATCCACGGATTAGACATATGTTTCAAAGCCCCGAATTATCAAAACTTTTGACATGGGGACATGATCATAAAATTATTGATGGAATAATCAGAATTCCTCATGATAGTGTTGCTTTTCAGCATATTGATTCTACATGGCCTGAATTTGCACAAAATCCATAGAATCTAAAGTTAGGTGTTGCATTAGATGGGGTTAATCCATTCTCCATGAAATCTAGTAAATGGTCAACATGGCCAGTGGTAGTCATAAACTATAATCTTTTGCCATATCTTAGCATTAAAAAGGAACATTTAATGCTTTCACTTTTAATCCCAGGCAAAAGACAAGTTAAAGATATGAATACATATCTTGCTCCTCTCATTGATGATCTCCAAGAGTTATGGAGAGGTATTAATGTCATTGATGTATCGAAAAGCATCAATGGAAGACATATTACGGTCATGGTATTGTGGCTTGGACTATTCACGACTTTCCAGGATATGGTGTTTGTTCAAGTATTGATGTAATTTCTTTATTCAATATGCATGTAAATAAATATGATTTAATCTAATTATATTTTTATCGTTTTCATGATGCAGGAATATCTACTAAGGGTTATAAAGGTTTTCCATATTGTGGTGATTGGTTGAGATCAATCTATAGTAAGAATCTCAAAAAAAATATTTATCTTCGACATAGACGATTCTTGCCTGATGATCATCCATTAAGATCTAAAAGAGAAGCGATACATTTTAATGGAAAGCTTGAAACAGGTCAGTGTCCAAAACCTATGATGCCTATGGATTGGTATAAAAATTGGACAGATGGACCTCTGATAGATCCAGAATCAGAAATCTTCAGTGATGATGAAGATAATGAGTATGTGAAGAGAGGTAAAGGAAAATTGGCACTCGGAGAGAACATATCAATATGGTATTCTTTGGAGTATTGGAAAGAGTTAAAAGTATGTCATCTTCTTGGTCCTATGCATATATTCAAGAACATTGGTTATTCACTATGGCAACATCTTCTTGGACTAAAAGATACCATAGCATCAAGGAATGATTTGAAAGATCAAAAATCAAAATCAAAGTTATGGCCAGTTTTTGATAGACATCGACAGGAAACGACTTATGCACCTGCTCGTTGGGTACTTACAACAAAAGAGATACATACTATCAACAATAGAATTCAATTGATTAAGAATCCTATAGGATATGGAGCATCTTTTCAAAACATGTTTACTATGGATGATAAGAGCTTGGGTTAAAGACCCATGACTGGCATAACTTTTTGAAACATATTTTACCTTTGGTTATCGATGGATGTACAATGAAAGGAGTACGAGATGTGATCTATCATCTTGGATCACTTATAAGGTAATTATGATACTTTTATATTAAATATGTATGAATATTGGATATCTTTTATTTTTGAATTAACTTCTTTATAATTTTTTTTATGATATGTATAGGTGGATTACATCCAAAGAGATTGACAAAAACTCGATCCCACAAAAAAAACGTGAATGCAAAGAGCTACTATGTTTGATGGAGAAAGAACTTCCTACTTCATTTTTTGATATTCAGGTTCATTTATTAGTCCATCTTGTAGATGAAATATAGATTACAGGTGTTGTCAACACTCAATGGATGTTTTGGGTCGAGTGATTTATTGGGAATATTAAAAGGTTATGTGCTACAAAGAGTGAAACTAGAAGGATCCATGGCAAAGGGTTGGATGCTTGAAGAGTGCATGTATTACGTTAGTGAGTACCTTGAAAGAGTTCATAAAGAAGCTCCACGTGCATGGACCAATGAATCTTCTTCAAAAAATAACAGATGAGGTATTATCAGGTAAGGGAGTTCCATTCTTATTTACATTTCAAGAAAAAAATGATGTTTCTACTTTTGTAGCATATAATAGCGAATGCATGCAAGTACGAATGATGTTTCTCCGAAGTAAAAGGCAAAAAAACAAAAGATATAAACATAATCTCGATAATAATGAGATTATAGACATATCTTCTTTCACAGATTGGCTATATAGTCGTTTGCAATGCGCCAACGCAAATAATGAAGAAATCTCATCTGAGCAGAGAGAGTTAATGATAGGTTGTGAATGAAAGGTAATTTTATTTTAATAATATTTTATTTTTTTCATATATATATATATTAGTTTCTATTTACTAATTGAATTTTTTTTATAGGGTCGAATGTTCACTAATATGTGGGCTTTTGGACAACATATTAGAATCAAAGCCATTGATTCTTTACGTAAAACAGAGGATTCTAGTATTGTTGCTTCTTTCAAGCAACTATCATGTGCTAGCTCAAAAGACACGAACCTTATAGATGGCGAATTTGGTTACGTAGGAACTGTTGTTGGTATCTACGAAATTTCATTTCATACATTCAAAAAGGTAGAAAAAAGTTTATATTTTTTATGATAGAGTTAGTTATTTTTTTTAAGCACCTAATAATGGGTTTTTGTTTTTATATATTTTGATAGGTCATTTTGAAGGTTGACTGGTTTCGAGCCAAGTATAAAGGTAGTAATTCCACATTAAGAAAGGAATTATCTGGGTTTTGGGCAATTGATTCTTCCAAGGTAATCCGATCTACTAAAGAGCAATATATTCTTCCTAGGCATATTGAACAAGCATTTTTTTATAAAAACCCAGATGCTCACCCTTGGTGGCAAGTCATTGATGTTCAACCTAGAGGTAGGTCATTGTTTGAACAGTTTATTGTTAGAGAGATCGAAGAAAGTCCTCTTGATGATTCAACATCAGTAATTGATACATCAACATCTGAAAGAGAAATTAGAATCATTATACGTGATAATGATACTAATCTTTTTGATGAAGAGGATAATTCTCTACATGTTGATTCTATTGATGAGGAAGAGGAATTACCAGAAATCGATATTAATCCATCAATAGATGATGTGACTCATGAGAACACAGATTTAACATTAGAAGAAATAAATGAAATCAATAAGGATAATGAAGATGAGACTATATTGATGTCTTACCAAAATGATGGCAATAATGAAAACATATGAGCAGATTAGATAGTAAATTCTACTCTAGTTATCGATCAATAAATTGAAGCTTCTGAATGGATATCAGATAATAGATTTTTTATTCAACTTGAATAACGATGAATCCTGCTAGAGAGATGAAATCATGTTCTTTTAAGTTAGAACATGAAGCTCGGGGGCATGCCTAATTATTTTATATATAGCTTTATCTTCGAGGAGCAAATTTTTATCATGTATGTATGCATTATGTGTGTATTCATGTGTATTATATGTATGCATATGTTAGTATGCATATATATGTATTTCATGTATATGTATGTGTGTGCATGTGTGTGATATATGTATACATGTGTTAGTATGCATATGTGTATATATTCATAAGCATTTATGTAAAATATTCATGTTTTCATGTAATATATGCAAGTGTTTATAATTGTGTACATGTATATATGTATATGTGTCTATGTGTAAATGTGTACATGTAAATATGTATGCATGTATATATATATATATATATATATGTGTGTGTGTGTGTGTGTGTGTGTGCATTTAGGCATGTATGTGTGATGCATAATATATCTACTCCATTTTATATTTATGTATGTGTATCTACATGATGTGTATATATCTTTATATATATTATGATCCTCGTTGATTCAAGTAGCTATATATAGAGACATAAGGTTGGGAGGAGAGTCGTAAACTCTATCTCAAGTGACCTAAGTACGTATTTTTTATCCCTCTCATCATGCTCACTACAAAAATAAAAAAAATCATGTAAATAAAACATAAGATATTTATTTCAATTTATATGTAATATTTATACTTACTTCCACGATAAGTGGACAAGGCGTAGGTAAGAGTCGCATAATGCCCACATTCTTCTCTTGAACTCCAATCCATTCCCTATGTACACAATGTTCCCCTCTGGCTCTATATTGCACGCTAGCCCTAAGGTGCCTATGCATGTCCTCATAGGCAACTCTGCTCTGCTATCATGATCTGGAGGTGGTATAGGTGTCCTGAAAATAGATAGATAAAAATAAATAAAAATATGTGTTATAATATCATTAAAAAAGTTTATGAAAAAAAAACATACCTATGAGCAGATAGCTGTCTTCTTGCTTGTGGAGCCACAGAAGAGCCCTCCTCTGATCGCTGGGTAAGCATCTGGATCGTATAATCCAACTCATCATCAGGCATCTCTGAGTACTCATGCATGCTGACCCCTAGAGTATCAGACAGAACTTTTGCTTTCATAAGACTTTTTATGAGAGTGAGTTTCACCTTTCTCTCTCTACTAGGATCCATAATACCTAACATATAAAACAAAATGGTTTAGAAATCAATATATATACGTGTACATATGTATGTGTGTATATGTGTATGGTGTATATGTGAGTGTGTGTATGCATGTAAACATGTATGTATGCATATGCATGTGCATTATGTATGCAAATGTATGCATGTGTGTGTATGTGTGTGTGTATGCATGTAAGTATGTAAGTATGCATATGCATTATGTATGCATATGTATGCATGCATGTGTGTGTGTGTATGTCTCTATGTGTGTGTATGCATATATATGTGTGTATGTCTCTATGTGTCTGTCTATGCATATATATGTGTGTATGTGTCCATGTGTGTGTGTGTGTCTATGTGTGTGTGTGTCTGTGTGTATATACGTGTGTATCTGTATATATGTGTCTATGCATTTGTATGCATATGTATGCATGTGTGTGTATGTGTGTGTATATGTTTGTATGTCTATGTATGCATGTAAGTATGTATGTATGCATATGTGTGTGTGTATATGTGTGTATGTCTATGTATGCATGTAAATAAGTATGTATGGATATGCATATGCATTATATATGCATATGTATGCATGTATGTGTATGTGTGTGTATGTCTCTTTACATGTGTGTGTATGTGTGTGTCTCTCTCTACATGTGTGTGTGTGTCTATGTGTGTATATGGATCTGTGTGTATGTGTGTATGCATGTAAGCATGTATGTATGCATGTGTGTGTATGTGTGTGTGTGTCTATGTGTGTATGTGTGTGTATGCATGTGTATGTGTGTGTAAATCTGTGTGTATATGTGTGTGTATGTGTCTATGTGTATGTATGTGTCTATGTGTGTGTATGTGTATGCATGTGCATTATGTATGCATATGTGTGTGTATGTGTGTGTATGTGTCTATGTGTGTGTATGTCTATGCATGTATCTATGTATATGCATATGCATTATGTATGCATATGTATGCATATGTGTGTGTATGCATGTATCTATGCATATGCATGTGCATTATGTATGCATATGTGTGTGTATGCATGTAAGTATGTATGTATGCATATGTATATGCATTATGTATGTGTATGTGTGTGTATGTCTCTCTATGTGTGTGTACACGCATATATGTGTGTGTGTGTCTATGTGTGTATGTGTATGTGTGTATGCATGTGTATGTGTGTGTATGCATGTGTATGTGTGTGTATGCATGTAAGCATGTATGTATGCATATGCATGTGCATTATGTATGCATATGCATGTGCATTATGTATGCATATGCATGTATGTGTGTGTATCTACATATATGTGTTTGTATGCATGTGTATGTGTGTGTAAATGTGTGTGGATGTGTGTGTGTGTGTGTGTAAGTGTGTGTGTCTATGTGTGTGTGTATATTTGTGTGTATGTGTATGTGTGTGTGTATGTTTGTGTGTATGTGTATGTGTGTGTGTGTGTCTATGTGTGTGTGTGTCTATGCGTGTATGTGTGTGTGTCTATGTGTGTATGTGTGTATATACGTGTGTATCTATATATATGTGTCGGTGTGCATGTGTATGTGTGTGTGTAAATGTGTATGGATGTGTGTGTGTAGTGTATATGTGTCTATGAGTGTGTATGTGTTTATGTGTGTATGTTTCTATGTGTATGTATGTGTCTATGTGTGTATGTGTATGCATGTATGTATGCATATGCATGTGCATTATGTATGCATATGTGTGTGTATGTGTGTGTATGCATTATGTATGCATATGTGTGTGTATGCATTAAGTATGTGTATGTGTGCATGTGCATTATGTATGCATATGTGTGTGTATGCATGTAAGTATGTATGTATGCATATGCATATGCATATGTATGCATGTATGTGCATGTCTCTCTATGTGTGTGTATGCATATATGTGTGTGTATGTGTGTGTGTATGTGTGTGCGTGTATGTGTGTATGCATGTGTATGTGTGTGTATGCATCATTATGTGTGTATGTGTGCATGTGTGTGTGTATATGTGTGTGTGTATGTGTGCGTGTGTCTATGTGTATGTGTGTGCGTCTATGAGTGTGTATGTGTTTATGTGTGTGTATGTGTCTATGTGTGTATGTGTATGCATGTATGTATGTATATGTGTGTGTATGTGTGTGTATGCATTATGTATGCATTATGTATGCATATGTGTGTGTATGCATTAAGTATGTGTATGTATGCATGTGCATTATGTATGCATATGTGTGTGTATGCATGTAAGTATGTATGTATGCATATGCATATGCATTATGTATGCATATGTATGCATGTATGTGTATGTCTCTCTATGTGTGTGTATGCATATATATGTGTGTGTATGTGTGTATGTGTGTATGTGTGTATGTGTGTGTGTGTGTATGTGTGTGTATGTGTGTGCGTGTATGTGTGTGTGTATGTGTGTATGCATGTGTATGTGTGTGTATGCATCATTATGTGTGTATGTGTGTATGTGTGTGTATATGTGTGTGTGTATGTGTGTGTGTCTATGTGTATGTGTGTGCATCTATGAGTGTGTATGTGTCTATGTGTGTGTATGTGTCTATGTGTGTATGTGTATGCATGTATGTATGCATATGTGTGTGTATGTATTATGTATGTGTATCTATGCATGTGCGTTATGTATGCATGTGCATTATGTATGCATGTGCATTATGTATGCATGTATGTATGCATATGCATATGCATTATGTATGCATATGTATGCATGTATGTGTATGTGTGTGTATTTCTCTGTATGTGTGTATGTATGCATATATGTGTGTGTATGTGTGTATGCATGTGTATGTGTGTGTATGCATAATTATGTGTGTATGTGTCTATGTGTCTATGTGTGTATGTGTGTGTATATGTGTATGTGTGTGTGTGTGTCTATGTGTATGTGTGTGTGTCTATGAGTGTGTATGTGTTTATGTGTGTGTATGTGTCTATGTGTGTGTATGTGTCTATGTGTGTATGTGTGTATGTGTATGCATGTATGTATGCATATGTGTGTGTATGTGTGTGTATGCATTGTGTATGCATATGTGTGTGTATGCATTATGTATGTGTATGTATGCATGTTCATTATGTATGCATATGTGTGTGTATGCATTATGTATGTGTATGTATGCATGTGCATTATGTATGCATGTGCATTATGTATGCATATTTGTGTGTATGCATGTAAGTATGTATGTGCATATGCATATGCATTATGTATGCATATGTATGCATGTATGTGTATGTGTGTGTGTGTATGTGTGTGTGTATGCATGTGTATGTGTGTGTATGCATCATTATGTGTGTATGTGTGTGTGTATATGTGTGTGTGTGTCTATGTGTATGTGTGTGTGTCTATGAGTGTGTATGTGTTTATGTGTGTGTATGTGTCTGTGTGTGTGTATGTGTCTATGTCTGTATGTGTATGCATGTACATATGCATATGTGTGTATGTGTGTGTATGCATTATGTATTCATATGTGTGCATATGCATTATGTATGTGTATGTATGCATGTGCATTATGTATGCATTATGTATGCATATGTGTGTGTATGAATATATGTGTGTGTGTGTTGGAGCAAGTCTATGACAAGCCTAAGTATTGGCTTGAGTCCCACAAAGTCATAGAAGAAGCCTTAAAATGAAGACTATGTAAAGTTCACTTGCGAACTACCTCTTGTAACTTTTGAAGAGTTTACTTAATGTAAAAGTGAAAGAATCTTAAGTGGTTGAGTCCACTTGATCAAAAAGGGAAAGAGGAGCCACAAATTCGTGATTTGTGGTAGGTAGAGAATCAAATCAATCATTGATTGATTGGAGAGTGATTGAGGGAAGTTAGCCTCCCAAACTCAACTATAAATAGATGGCAGTTTTAGTCGTGGTTAGAGAGACCTATGTGAAGACCTCCAAGAGTTGAGATTTATGCCATATCAAGGTGTGATTCCAAGGCACACATATGTATCAGTAAGTCCATTGTATTGTACAAGCAATATACTTTCATTTTCATTATCATTTGGGTTCATATTTCCATGTTCTTCTGAAGTGTACTACTCAGTACCATTACTCTCAGTTTTCTCAGTCAGATTGCAGAGATGGTTTCTCTGAGCTTGGTGCATCATTTTCAGTGATTTAACTTGGTAAAGTTAGCTCTAGAAGTCTACTATATGCTCACAAATTTTCATGTCATTTGGATGTTGAAATCTTCAGTTATGTTCATTTGAAGTCAACATGGTCTGTTCATCTTCACTTCTCTGTCAGGTACCCAATTTTTTCACTCACCTTGTCAGAGCCATTTCTCAGTGGTTACTTATCCAAATTCAGTGATTTAAAGCTTGTTGGATTCAACTTATTGTCGAGTATAACCATTGGATTCCTACATTTTGAGTTATGTTCATTTTTCTGCTCACTGGTCTCAAACTGTAGCAGCCCATGAAAATTGGGATGATGTCATCACTTGTTAAAACTCATTCTCAGTGTGTGGTTTATTATTTTTGATGAGATTACTCTTGAAAGTTAGCTCTTTAAGTTATCTAGACTTCCTCAAGAGGAATTAAGCTAATTGCTACTGTGCTCAGAGAATTATGCAAAACACTGGACAGGTGTATGAACCAAAATAGCAAGTTTTTCACCTCTGAGCTAACTCCAACTTATCTGTTTTGATCTATCTTTTTGAGAGTGATCTTCCAAGCTACATAGGGTGTCTATTACATCCATTGGCAAGCTAAAAGGGCCCACCATATACTCCTGGAGTTCATTTGGCTGGTGTAGATCAAGGATTTTGCAACACCTCTTCATCTTCAAGCACATACCTATCCATCTCTTCACAGTGTGCATGTATGTGTGTGTATGCATGTATATGTGTGTGTATGCATCATTATGTGGGTATGTGTGTATGTGTGTATGTGTGTGTATGTGTGTATGTGTGTGTATGTGTGTGTGTGTGTCTATGTCTAAGTGTGTGTGTGTCTATGTGTGTATATGTGTGTGTGTATGCATATGTATGTGTATGTGTGTGTCTATGTGTGTATATGTGTGTGTGTGTGCGTGCATACCTGGCTTCAATGACAAATCCTTGCTCTCTCTCGCTCTCTCTCTCTCTCATGCTCTCTCTCTCTCTCATGCTCTCTCTCTCTCTCTCTCTCTCTCTCTCTCTCTCTCTCTCTCTCTCTCTCTCTCTCTCTCTCTTTCTCGCTCTCTTGCTCTCTCGCGTCCTAATCCCGGCACAAATGTGCCAAGAGAAATCGATTTTTTTTTTTAACATTTCAGAGCGTCGCTTATGCAACACTCTGGAACATAGGACGTCGCTTATGCAATGCTAAAACGTCGCAGCCAGTTTGCCAACATCGTAAATAACATCGCTAGTTAGCGATGCTGTTTGCGACGCATACTTTTAGCATCGCATAAGCAACGCTACAGTCGCTTATGCGATGAAGAGTCGTAAAAAAGAAAATCCAAAAACTGGACTGTCGCTTATGCGACGCTAGCATCACATAAGCGACGAATCCCGTTTTTTTTCGATTCGGGGGCGTCACTACACCCCCCTATTTCTTGTAGTGAAAACCAACAAAATAGAGGAATCAAACTCTTAACATCTATATGGCATGGCAACCATTCGAGCACCAGGAGCTAGATTTTGTGGGCACAATTCACCCTGTTGCACGAGAATCCCACACAAAGTATCTTTTGGTGACGACTGATTATGCTACAAAATGGGATGAGGTCATCGCAACTAAGTACTCTACCACAAAAATAGTAGCCTCATTTTTCTATGAGCATATCTTTTGTAGGTTTGGATATCCTATTGGAGTCATCACTAACCAAGAGGATAACATTTCATAAATCAGGTACTTACACTCATCTTCTCCAAATACCAAAATTTCCACCATAAATCATGCGCATACTACCTTAGAACCAATCTTTGGTGTAAACTCCTAATATCATTGCAAGTGTGGTGTGCAAAGTTCCATTTATTGAGAGTTCCATGCTCAATCCTTTTGCCCAAGTCTACACTACATTCGTTCTCATGCAAGTACATTTATCCCACATGCAAGAAAATTCTCCCAAACTCTATATAAGCAAGGCCTTCCTTAACTCAATACAAGCTCATTCACTCTAGCCCATTGTCAAGGGTGTGCATCTTCTCCTCATGGAGTCTCCATGATCATAGACCACCCTATGTAAGTTCTTTTCATTTATCAATTCATCATGTTTTTATATCTCTTATTTCTTTGTTTGATTGATGTGTGATTAATACTAGTTTAGGAGTTTCTTCTTTCATTTCAACATGGTATTAGATCATAGGTTAATTTTTTTTTCTTTGGGTTCATGTTATTATTTTCTTCATAATCATTAGCATATATGTACGTCTTTTTCCTCCCTCCCTCCCTCCCTTCATAATTAGAGTGCTTCTAAGCACTATCCCATTCCTTCATTTAGCATGCTTAATACCACCCCTCTTGTTCTTATCATAATCATTTTATGCCTCATTGCAATCTCTAATAAAGGTGTTTTTAAGAACCATAGTTCATATTCTTTCATTCTCACATTGTCTTCATCATAATAACAAGTGCTTATAAGAGTTTTTGTAAGTCAGTAAGTCATTCCATGTTTCTATCACTACTTTCATTCTTCATTAAGCTAGTGTGTCGGTGGTTCTACTTCATAGTCCAAAAACTTAGATCAGTTTTGTTATGTTATCTCTGCTATAGAAGATCATAACACAACTAGTTCAAGGATAATGTGAAGCTCCATTATAGCTTTGTTGTGTAGGTGGATCTTTTGAGTGGAACACTGAAGCACTACAAATGAGAGAAGCTATCTCATCTATTCCTACAGTGGAAGTGTTGCTCAAACGACCTAGAGTAGAAGATGCTCTCATGCTATGGTTGGTTTATTAGGAGATTGTTGTAGCCAAAGTGATTGATAGATAACATCACATTGGCCTTAGTAAGACTACATAATGGAGAGATAGTCACCCATGTCCTACCATAGATGACATAATAAGAAAGAAGAAGTAGACACAAAACTAAAAAGATATAGCAAGAAGAGAAGGCATGTGAGACTTCAAAACATAGATGTTGTAGATAAAACAATGAGAAGCATCAGTTGGAGTCTAACATAGAGATACTTTTTTCTTTCTATGTACATCCTTCCATCTCAAAAAATGATGAGATGCATGAGGTACTGAATATGGTGAAGTTGCTTTAAGTGGTTTATGCATGCAGAGAAAGACTTCAACTTGGAAAGATCCAGATTCGCAAATATCCCACGTAAGCTCAATATCATATTAGCTATCAATCAAGGATCAATCGATATGGAACCCATTGTCGGACAAGCAAAGGCGTAGAGAAAGCTCAACAATAGAGGACCTATAGTATTTGAAGCCATTGTGATCTATGATTGCATCTTGAAACATTCACAATCAAAGTTTCTCAGCCCATAGTAGCTCAAAATTGAATGTGGCATAGCAAGGGAGCGACACATGAGACAAGTTGCAAATCATGCACCTTCAAGAGATAGATTTGTGCATCCCTTTTGTCTTGATTTTGATGCAATTTGTGATGCTACCCTCCTAAGATAAGGAATGATGTCATGATTTTCCATGCCTTCAATCATATAGTGAAGATTCATGGAATGTGATTATCACTATTTTGAAACTTTTCTAATTATGGGTTACAAGATGTGAAACCCAAGTTTTTAACATAACTTTCAAAATGATGTTGTTATCTACTGAGCACCATAGACTTCCAATATTGCTATAGGCTCAATTTTGATGCCAAAAGCAGGTGGTTCTTGGTTTCGTCCCATCTATTATGCTAGTAGACATCTCAGTAATGTAGAATGGAATTATTCAATCACTGAAAAGGAATGTTTGAGAATTATTTATTCAATAAGAAATTTTCAACAACATATATTGGGTCGTTCTTTTACTTTTCATGTGGATAATTTTGCTCTACTCTATTTGCTGAAAGAATAAAATCTAATAGAAAGGCTTGCAAGGTGGGTACTATTGTTGCCATAATATGAGTATGACATGGTTCATCGATTGGGTTCTTCTCATGTGATTGTTGATTTTTTATGGTGTTTGGATAATGGTGAACCTTCGATTGGTATTGATGATTCTTTCCTAGATGCAGAGTTGTTTCAAGTTATGGAAGTTGATAACTCTATAAATAGTGACCCAAATTGGTATGAGGAAATGATTTCATTTTTGGCAATTGGCATCCCCCCCACTCACGGTCTATTGGCCATAAGACATTGGCACTAAACAATCGAGAATTCTTGGTAATTCTAGGTCAACTATATTTTTGAGATTCGATGGGTGTTTGGCTTTGCTGTGTTGCCCCACATGAAGTACTTATAGTTATTTTTGAAGCTCATGATGGCACCACAAGTGGACATTTGGGAGTAGATTTGACAATTTGGAAGATTTTGTCCAGTGGTCTATGGTGGCATACTATGCAAAAGGATGTTCATGCCTATGTACTATTATGTGACCCTTGCCAATGCACTAGCAAACCTCAAGAAGTTCGTCGATTCCCTCTTCAACCTGTTCTTCATTTAGGACCATTCCAAGAAAGGGGATTACATTTTTATTGGTCCTATTTGACCTCCTACAATTCATTATGGACATACTTTTATTCTCACATGTATAGATTATAATACTCGATGGGCTGAAGCTTGGGTCTTATGACATGCTACTATGGGAAGTGTTGCAACGCTATTGACACAACAATTATTTCCTCCTTTTGGTGTACCATTAGAATTAGTTTTTGATCATGGTATGCATTTCTTAAATCAACTTATTTGTGCTATTATAGAGTATTACTACATCGAGCATAAATTTAGTACTCCTTATTATCCTCGTGCAAATGGATTAGTAGAAAACATCAATAAATTTCTTCTACTTATGTGTCAAAAAGTGCTTTTAGAACATCTGGATAAATGCTAGCAATATTTTCCAATTGTTTTATGGGCTTACTATACTGCATATAAGGTCTCTATCGGGTTTACCCCTTTCAAGTTAATATATGGGTTAGAAGAAATTTCTCCTATGGAATTTGCAGTGTCTAGTCTTCAAATGGAAGTTCAAGAATGCTTAGTTTCAGAAGAATATTTTATTTATCTGTTACAGGCTCTCCAATTTTTGGAAGAGCTTTGGTATCAAAGTTTCATTCTCATGCAGAAAGTACAGTTCGCATGATCACCATTTGAAGACTTGTTTTTTGGTGCGAAGATTTGGTTTTGTTTTTTCACTCCAAGATGAAGCATCAAGTGGGAAAATTCAAAGTACGATGGACTTGACCTTTCCGAATCCATTCCGAAATTGGTCCCTCAAAATTTTGATTAGAAACCTTGATGGATGAAGTCCTTCAGACTCCGGTTAATGGGTCCAAACTTTGACCCTTTTGTTCCCCATGATCCTCAACAAGAGTGCCTTTATTTATTAAAGAAAAAAGAGAGAGAAATTATATATAAATATTTTCCAGGAAAGGAGTCTAGTCAATTAATGTGCATAATGATGATTAGCTATTTTGCAATGGTGCTAAGTTAATGCAGACTTGGTGGCAACTCAAGATCTTGCCATAAATCTGACCATCGATATGGTATCTTACCTGCAAATCAAGTGCACTTACTACCCTCGAAGTGTACTCGAAAGCATGTCATTATAAGCTTCAATGGTCATATGATCAAATTTTCTATTTGTTATGTAATCTCAACATGCTTATTGAGCTGACTAGCAACATGAAAACTATGGTAATCTCTAGGTCAAGCTTACTAATATGCATATGCTTCAGATTCCATAGTTTCTCCCTCTGTTGATGTTAGAATGGTTTCACGCTCAAGAATTGATGGACTATGCGATAATTGATTGGCAATAGTTGATCGTTCATGTGATGGCATTCACGTTTCTAGCCTAGATGAATGAGTAGATGAATCAAGAAGGAGAACACATAGCCTTCTTCAATCTCAATATCAATCTCGATACGATAATCAAGGTAGATGCATCCTATGTTGCAAAGTAGTTGAGTCTTAGTAAAGATGGTATTACAATGCCAACGGTCTTAGTACCAAATGACGAGATGGAAAGGATGTTTGGCAAACCATGCTTAGGAGAATATAAATATGCGAGGTTTTCGAACACTTCCCCTTGGAAGATGGGATTATGATGAGCTACATTGGCGATTAATGTGCAGAGCAAATTGTATGGTGTTTCACAAACACTATACTCTCTATTAGTGGAAGCCGGTGAAGAAGGAGTGAAGGTGAACTAGGCTGAATTCTTCTTCCAAAAGATGAAGAAAGAAGTTTGATGCCTCTATCAAGTGTCGAAGAAGGTTCAACAACTTAACACTAAACTAGGTATTTTTTTCTCTTTTGATTTCAATAAGGCTACTACTAGCAATAGGATAGTTGGAAGAGGTAGCAATAAGGACCCTATAATGGAAATGGAGGCCGGTCTAGCATAGAAGATATTGAAGCTAAATACTGTGCAGGAAGCACTTTGACAGGTGGAGGAGGAGAGAGTCAAAAGGATATAGTAGTAAGTGACCTATTCAACCTTCCAAGAGGGAGAAGCTTGGAGGTTGTAGGAAGAAGCACTAGTGGTTGAGTCCTTCTTGCAAACCACTCAACTCTTGGCCATTGAGTTCTTTTTCAAGACAGAAGGTCCTGACACCTCAACACAAAGAATTGGAAATCAAGAGAAGCATGCCACGTACACTGGGAAGACAACCAGCAAAGGACTCCCTCTCAACAATTAGAACAACAAGAGGGTGAAGAAGAAGAAGAAGAAGCTATTGGAGCTCCGAGTTATACAACACAACTTTGCAAATTATACCAAACCATGGAAAGAGTTTGAGAACAAGAGTTGCTTTCTGAACATAGCAGTAGAGTACTCATGGCCCAACTGTTGGAAGAAGTTGGTGTAGACTCTCACTTCAATGAAACTCTACAACTGCTTTCAGAGATCTATGGTGTAGTAGAAGCCATAAGATACACACTGTAGGGGCCTCATGCCCAAAGCAATCCATGCAAGTTACAAACACGACCAAGGTCCAGGAAAAATATTTAGATTCCCATCACTTCCATAGAGACAATGACTACAACACCCGAAACGGTAGAAATGACCACCATGGTAGTTTTCACAGCCCAAGGTGAGGCAGATTCCCAAGCTATTGACATGGTTATGCCAGGTTCCCCTATATCCTTGCTGAGAGAACTCCTGGCATCAAAATGATCATAGTCCATGAAGAGATAACAGAGAAACTTCCTCCCACACCCCCACCATCACCCCCTCAAACAGAGGTTGTAAATGTTATACCTACTATTGATCCCAGAGAAGACACCTTCATCTTCCATAGCCCAACTTCCATTTCATCCTTATTTTTTGACAACCCATTGTGTCATACCACCACCCCATCAATCGCATCTTTCATCGACCCTACCCTGGGACATCTTGCTTCTACAACCTCAGTGATAGGCCACCCAAATTTTAGATCCACTTTTCTAGGCTTTCCTATCACCGAACCTCATTCCATAGAAGTCCCACCTGAAATCTCTCACATTGCAACCTCCATCCCACCAACCCTCCAACCCCTCCATTCCTTTTTCTCTAAATTGTTCCCACCCTACACCCAAACCCCCTTGCTTGTCCAATTATCAACACCCACATCACAACTATTCACCACCACCACATGCACCCCACCTACCATTACAATGTACATGTTAGACACCACATTCACTTCAATGTCCGACAACATGGACATCTCACCACCCACAACACCTCCTCCTCCTCCCCCCACAGTTCCAATGTCTCCCATCCCCCTTCCACCAACTTTGATGGAGAGTGTTAATCTCCAAAAGAACAAGCTATCCTTGATGTTAGAACACTTCTATATCAAGAATAACTCAAAACCTTGATCAATTTTGGAAGACCAATGTCAACCTATCAAAATTTACACTAACTGTGAAGAGAGGCAGAAAAGTCTGCTGCACATAACTCACTCATTGACTGATCAAATGTGTAAAGTTTCTAATGAAACTTTGTATAAGGTATTGGATAAGGATTGCACACCTTATCCAAGTTAAATATTCTCAAAAGATTCAGTACATCTTGAGAAATGATCCAAACAATCTACCTATGTCTTAAACTGTCCTCCTATATAGTCGACTTTGACACCTGCAACTTCTAATGCATGATTCTCCCAAAGTACAACCCGTTTAATCAAATGCTTTTAGCCATAGATGGCTCACCTTCCAACTTAGATTTTGAATCCTTATTTGTATAAAACTTTACACTATGCACTGAGATCTAATCAATTCTTTGACCATCGAGATTGTGCCTATTTTAGAAGACACTCATCACTTCTTCACATACAAATGTTCCTACACATGATTCTCTCAGCGTGTTTACAATTAGGCTCTCAAATCTTAACCATATAAGCATTAACTATGGAATTAGACATGTAAAAAAAGATTCTTTAAATGATCAAACACAAAAGGAGAACATAGCAAAATATCGGGTGCAACTTTTTCTTCTATTCATAAAAATTTACACCTGAATGATGAGAGAGATATTCCTCACTTCTAAAGTGTCTAATAACTCTTAAAACTTCTAATTCTTCTCATCTCATGTTTTCTCATACTTGCCCCGAATTTCTACATGTATATATAGGCATATATGTACAAGCTCATGACCATAACAAAAGGTATAAGTGAGCTAACTACAAGTTTAATGTACATATGTATACAAGTCTTCATTTCCTGAATGTGGACTATCTTCAAGCTTCATAGACTAATCTTTTCTTCATTCTTTGACTTCAATCCTTCATCCAAAACATCAATTGATGGTTGTCATGCACCAACAAACTTCACATGCATCCACCTCTCTATTAGACACGACATTCCCTCCCCTTGCCCACTCCCTCCCCTTTGCATCGACCAATGTACAAATTGCATCCTGATCTATAGATAACACATTGAATACTATGATTCAATGTATCATATAGCCCCGAATATGGTACCATCAGCTAGAGGCATGCAACAACATACTACAAGACCACTCTGAGGAGTTACAACAACACATAACAATACTCAAAGTGAACAATGAAAGCTTATAGGATCAATTTCACACGTTACAAGAAGTGCATAGCACATTAGAGAAAATTTCAAGAAGTAGATACAAAAGCTATGCAAATGGTCGAAGAGCAACTCAGCACTCAAATGAAACAAAACTCTAAAATTCATTGCAACATGGCACTACTATAGAGGCATCTCATGGATGCTCAAGAGCACACTCGATGTCTACAACTACAAAATCAAGAAAATTCAGCAACATCCATAGACAACGCATCTGAGGCACCAATAATTCCATCCAAGTTTCAGGTTGTTCCCCTGGAGAACATCAAAATTATCCTCGAAGATTATGCCAACTTGCTGGGGGCACATGAAAAATTATCAGAGGACCTAAATCAACTCCAGCAGCAAAGAGAGTGAAAAACTACAAGAGAGTGAGAAACTACATCTATTCTGCGTACCACAATATCATCCTCCCCATTGTTATGGACTTAGCCATACTAATGGAACTATAGAAACAAGTTGCAAGAACTTCAAACTAAGCCACTACAATATAAACGACCACCATCCCCACTTGAGGATCCAGAGGAAGAAGAAATTGTTTCCATTCCAATGGAACAAAATTTTGAAGATGACTATGAACCTCAACCCATTCCT
>CM035434.1:66875765-66930765 GCA_020310875.1 Ceratopteris richardii
TATCTTTAGAAAGTATCCCAATTCCTCAAGATCATTTTGAGTAAGGTTTCTTATTAAGTTATAATTAGCTTAAATGGAACCAAGAATATGTCTAATCCTCTAAAAGGAAGAGTTCTTTTTAAAGTTTTTCCCTTTTCTTAAGACTTTGCATGTGTTACAGAGATGCAATCATGGAACCTAGCATCCATCTATTGAATGTTAAAGTTCAATTGATGCTAAGATTTAATAAATTCTCTGATTTTCATCAGGCCTTAGGATAGATTCAAAGTGAAAACTTCAAAAACTCTAGTTTTTACATAATTAGAACATCTCAACGATCTTTTGAACTTTAAAAGCTCAATTAGTTTAAGTTCTATTGGATTTTATTTGATTGCTATCATGTCTTGGGATACAATCAAATAAAAGCATTCCAAATCATCCTACTTGGATGCATGAATTTTGACATGGAAGCTTATTGTTAGGGTTCTCTAAGTTTTTTCCTAGACTTAGAGTCATTAAGGAAATTTGCAAGTAGCCCTATTTTCTTGCCATTCAAATGATCAATAAAATTGAATGCTTGACTTTCAACGAGCCTACTTTTCCTAAGCAAGACCCCTAATATGTGATACCTAAGTATCACCTTTGGGAAAAAGTGAACTAGCTACTTGAGTTGCATAGCAGCTAAGAGCTTTGAAACTAACTAGTTTGCCATTTTCCTTAACTACCTAACCCAAGTTAGAAAAAGTAGGTAATGATTAGGAAAGTACATTTGTTCAACTACTTAGCAAAAAATCATGCTTCATCATATGTCTATGCATGCTCTTGCATGCAAATGCATGTGAGTGCATTCATGTATTTGTATCGGTTTTCCTTTTCATGCACCAAACTTAAATCAAGTTGTTCTTGAGCTTTCCATGCATGCATTCAAGCATCCATGCACAAACAATCTACTTCCTACCTTTCAAAAAGATATAAACATATATGTGCACAAACTTGAGTGCATCCTATATCTTTTTCAACCAAGAAGAAAATATGTCTTGTGCATGAAAACACTCTTTTGAAAGGAGAAATGCACCAACAATCATTTATTTTTTGCGCATGAACTTTTAGATGCATGCAAGTGCTTAATGTATTTCCCAATACTTCTATGTCCATTTAGCTTTCATTGAATTCGTAGCATTTGCATAATCATTAAAAAAAATGAAGACTACTACCATGCTTCGATAATATTTAGATGCAAGCTACATGAAAGGGATGAATAAAGCAAGTATTGAAATGAAAATATCAACTTGGAAAATACATTTCTCCCAATTAAGCTATGTCCTTCCATTGATCAAGGGAAGAGCCATTCTCCATCGGATGCCCTTGTTCATGTAGCAATGTCATTTCTCCAAGAGCCAATCATCGATGTGGTGATCATAGTTGCCAACTTGAAACAAATCCATATGTCGAACTCTGTCCACTGCATTGTTTGGTTTCACTTTATGCCCTCAAAGGAAAGGTCGAAGGATCAAATCTCACTTTGTTCCTCCTAGAGATCATATGTTTGGCACCACTCATCGATGATGGGGCTTGAAAAAAACTTCATTTTGTTGCTTTGAAGGGTATCTCATCCATCCCTGTGAAGGTGGGGGAATCAAATCCTCTCCTCATAGAAATATGAATTGGTTTGAGGTTGTAGTATAGCTGGCTTTGCGCTTTTGCTTCCTTGATCCAATAATGGGACCCCTCAGACCACGCAGATTGTTTAAGACTTGGATATCTTTACGACTCGAGTTCGATTCTTGGCATCAGGAAGTGCGATATGTGAAGGTCGAACTCGTCTTTTGCTTCAAAAGTTTTAGCCTTACAATAGTTAAATTCATGGAGTTTTTGATCTTACAGCGCTGCCTGCGTGGTTAGTAGACCATCCAAATATGGACGAGGTTCCTGGTTCGACCCTCCTCTCATTGTTTTTTTTTAATAAAAGGAAGTTCGACCTTAGCCTATTCTCCCGGACTTTAATTAAAATAAAGAAGAAAAGTTACAAGTGAATGGGACTAGTGCCCATGGGACCCCCCAAATCCCACAATGCAGGGGAGGATTATGGCAAGCTAGAGGGCATTACAAATGAGGCGGATAAATCTATCATCTCCCTCATGTGGCACCCATTTGGGTTTCAACTTGTTGTTTTTGAGGAGATAAATACAGTGGTGTCTAAACGGTGTAGAACTCTTATATCGGGAGATTCTTTTACCTAGAAGAAACAAGGATTTCTCGATCGACCATTCCTTGGGAGTTTGGCCAAAATTGACCGCACATCGCTCCCTCCAAATCTTCCAAAGGGTCTCACCTCTGATGGCATTCCATAGTCTTGTTGAGCATCCAACCGCCTCACCCAACAATGCTTGTTGCCAATTGATTTGGTTCTTAAGTCTCAATACCTGCATCACATGATGCCAAATAACCTAGGACTTGGGGCAATCGAAGAACAAGTGAACTAAATCTTCAATGCATTGATGGCAACGCTTGCACCATGGTGGCACACCACAAATTTTGTTAGCCCTTGCATTGGACCAGATACCTTTATGCAAGATCTTCCACATGAGAACGGACTTTTTGATCTCAATAAGGGGGTGCCAAATAGAAATGAACTTTAGCTCCCATCGAAGTTTGGTCCAAGAAAGGCACCACCTCTTGTTAAGAGTGTGATGAACATCTAAGTTCTCTTTGAAGTTGGGGATTTTGGCAAGTTTCTTACCATTGCTCCATTTGAGGCCCTCCAGGCAAGGAAGATCCTAACCGCAGAGAAGGCGGATAGTTGAGCGGTCCGAAGCTAGACACCTGTCTTGAAGAAGCGTCCATTCCTCGAGGGTAACTCTAAGTCTCGGGTCTAAGTCTTCGAACCTAATCCACTGGCTGGTCTCTTGTTTCCAGAGTTGTTTCCATTGTTTAAACCCCTTGTTCCATAGATGCTTTGCAGTTTGGAGGTTCCAAGACTCCACCCCCCGAATGCCACCGATCGAGAACCAGATAGAGTCATTTTGTCTTATCCCAGCCGCCCACTTCCACTCCTCATTGATTCTGATGAATTGTTTGGCCTTGTTCCAACTCTTCCATAACGAACATACGAGGCTAGAGCCTTTAGGGGACACCGGGTGGGGGGAGAACAGAAGCGTGAGAATCCCTATGTCCTTCCAACCTGGAAGGCCAACTAAGGTAAGGTCTTCCCTATTTCTAAAGATCAATTTAGCCCAGGAGGACTCACTATTGCTCCAAGCCTTGATAAACCACTTTGCTGCCAGCTTGTCTGCCAACCCAACCATATCCAAAATTCCCAAGCCCCCTGAGTCTTTCGAGCTAATGCAAGTTTCCCATTTGATTTTGGGAACCCCCCTCCTATTGGGAACCCCCCTCCTATTGGGGTCCCCAGTCCATAGGAAGTTTGTGCAGATTCTTTCCACTTTGGCCAAGTCTTTCTCCTTAGGCCTCCAACACGAGATAAAGTAAATAGTTGTAGACAACATAAATGTGTTAACAACCATAGCATGCCCTGTCAAGTTGACTTGCATACCTTTCCAATGATTTAGTTTGTTATCCAGCTTGGATAGCACCCAGTTCCATTGTTGATCCATTGAGATGTCGAATCCCATCGGAATGTCGAGGAGACGGAAGACTTGACCTCTAGGGATAACTTGACACCCATGATCTAACAACAATTGGGGTGTAGGTCCACTGATTGCTCTCAAAGCAGTTTTAGCATGGTTGATTTTTGAACCTGACACCACACAAAAGGTGTCGAGGCACCTCCATAACACCTCAATGTTGTTCATATCGTTATGCACAAAGGCATTCATGTCATCGGCAAAGATTCTCGCAATCATTTGGCCTTGATTCAGAGGTAGGGAAAGACCCTTGAGATTGCCAGCATCCATGTGATGCTTTAATAGGCGACTGAGTCCATTCGAGGCGATAGTGAAGAGTAATGGAGCCAGAGGACAGCCTTGACTAATTGATCTTTTTAAACGTATGGGCTCAGAGAGCTTACCGTTGATATTTATTCTAGTTGAAGCGTTTTCGAGAAGAGTCGAAACCATCTTCGTGAACTTTTGGCTGCAACCAAGGTCTTTCAATGATTGAAGAATAAAGTCCCATTCCAATCTGTCATACGCTTTGTCGAAGTCGATCTTAATGAATACCAGATCTTGTGCAGACTCATCAGCAAACGCAAGGCCTTCCCAAATATCGACAATTGCTTCAAGTATAGATCTACCTTTGATAAAACCTTTCTGGTCCTCACAAAGCCAAGAATTTAAATGGCAAGAGATTCTGTTGGCGATAACTTTTGCAATTATCTTGTATCCTGTTTGGAGCATTGTAATTGACCGCTAGTTTTCAATTTTGTTCTTAGCTCCCCTTTTGTGAATTAACTTGATGAGGCCATTATTAAGACACTCAGGGAGGGTGCCGAAAGAGAGAGCCTCTTGCCATACCAGACGTAGTGGGGTGGCCACCACATGTTTGAAGGACTTGAAAAACTCATTGGTGAGGCCATCAGGACCCGGACTTTTCCCATTGGGAAGTGCATCAATAACGTAGATAATTTCATTCTCAGAAATGTTAGCATTCAGCAGAGAAATCATGTTGTGTGGGACTCTAGCTTGAGCAACCCTTGAGATGGTTGCTATTGATTCACGCATGTGCGGGGAAAGAGGAGCCGAGACCCCGAGAAGATGGTTAAAGTGTTCGACAATGATCGATCTATTCTCCGCTTCTGTGCTACATTCGGTTCCATTGTTATCGATCAAGAAGGGGATGGATTCCCTAGCTTGTTTCCTTTTGAGGATTTTACAAAACTCTTTCGATGGTTTGTCGGGCTTCCCTGCCCACCAATCTTTGAAGAATATTTGAAGATTTTTCCTTTGAACCTCCTCCTCTAATCTTAGTCTTCCTCTGATATTCAAAAGACCTTGTTCGCATTGTAAGTTACCTTTGTTCACCTCTTCTTCAAGTCGTGAGAGCCTTCGGTACACAACTTCTCTCCTTTTTTTCCTGATATCTCTTATAGCCTTCTGATTCCTTATCGTAATTTTTCACGTCCTTTCCACCACGCTTCTCCAGCATTTAGCCGGTTCATTACAATAGGCAAAGGCTTCCGCCCACACTGCAGAAATTTCTTGGTGGACAGAGGGGAGAGAAAACGACGTCTGACAAGAATGAAACCAAGGAGCTTTCTGGAGCATGGGACTCGGTTTGAAAAACAGAGTAATCGGGTAGTGGTCCGAGATAGTCAGGTCCATGTGTTGGGAAATCGAAGGAATACCCCATTGGAGGATGGTATTTTGGTCGATGTAACATCTATCAAGTCTTGCTTTCCTCAGAGAGTCCCCCAATTGGAGATTTGACCATGAGAACCCCTTCTTGTCTTTCACCTCGACCAGATCGAGATGGAGTTTTATTTTATCCCATATCTCCTTCTCCTGGCCATCAATAATTTTTCCCTTGTTATTCCATCAGTCCTCAAGAAACTCAACCATGTTGAAGTCTCCACAAATCAGAACATTGTGTGAGAGGGAGTCGAGGGAAGCCCAAGTATCAATTCTATCCGCCTCTCCTTAGGGGCATACATTGAGACCACAGTGAACTGAGTAGGGAACCTGATAGAGGCAGCAATCCAATGATGATTCGGACCTTCAAAATTCAAGGTCACACTGCCAGACAAGGAGTGTCTAATACCAATCGTAGCACCCCCGCCCCCCTAGGGTGTGAAGTGGAGAACCAAAGGTGGCTCAAAGAAATTCATTTAATCCATTTGTGGAGATCCTCTCCGTCGATTTTAATCTCTTGTAAGCAAATAAAGTCGTGGTTGAGGCACTTGTCTTTGAACCACTGGCTAAGAATCGCCGCTCTTGATGGGTCAGACAAACCTCTGACGTTTAGCGATGTGAATTTCATTATTGATGGTTGCCCTCTTTGAGGGGAGGGACCCTATCTTTTTTCTTCTTGTGGAATTCTTTTTTCCTCCCATCTTCTTGACTTAAGATCCTACTCTTGAGGGGGCTCTTCCAAGGCATGCCCGATGGTTGTTTTCCTTTAAGCTTTGGCTTTTGTTGTGGTAAGCTTGGAAAGCAAACTGGAAGGGGAGGACCAAGTAAAGAACTTTCACTGTCTTGGTTGTCTTCATTGCTAGTGGTGAAGCCTTCCTCTTTACTCGTGGTATAACCTTCTTGGTTGTCATCTTTGTTGGTAGAGCACCCAAGGGTATTATCAGTGGGGTCATCTTCATAATGGTTATCCCCTGGGAAGTCGACCTCATTAATCTCCTTTTCTAGGTTACAATACATGTTATTCGAAGGAGCAATTTTCATAGCATTCTTTGCTATTGATCTTCGAGGGCTAACTTTCCTCCTGCGTCTTACTTCAGTGAATCCTTCTGAATCCGTCTTGGCAATGCGAGTTCCCTCTACTTCCTCCATCGGAGGGGGATGACCCCGAGTGTCAACTTGATGGAGATGGTCTAGGGTCCCATCTGGTTTAAGCTTGTTACTTTTCTTCAAGGAGCAATCTTTGATCCTATGAACTTGTTGCCCGCAATGGAAGCACGTGTTTGGCAGATTCTTGTAAGTAATCTCCTATGTCCAAATTTTACCATCTCCACAATTTATGGAGATTTTCGAAGGAAGGACCTGGTTCAGGTCAGTTTCAACACAGATTTGTGGGTGCCATCTTGCATTGAAAGAATGTTGAGCTCCATCGTAGATTAACCCCCCAATATCCTCTCTACAGGCCATCGGGCGATCGATTGGTGACACAATTTCTCGAAGAAATCCATACAGAAAGTACGGCAGATTCGGAAGCTCCACCCAAAGCGGGTATCGAAGAGGCTTTGACCTGTTCGGAACAAAATCTGGGGTCCACTTAAATAGGAAAAAGGTGGACCTGCCCACTTGCCAAGAACCGGCTTGCAGGGCCTGGAAGGCCATCTCTTCATTCTCAAACACAAGAAGCAAGTGATTCGCCGGTAGAAATTGACATTTGCACACTCCTTGCAGAGCCAACTTATCAAACTTTCTAGAGGGGGCCTAGGGCCAAATACTTGTCCGATCAGACAAGTTTTCCTCAGTTCTTCTTGCTTTGCCTCCACAGACTCTTTACACAAAGAAACCACCGGAGGGTCAACGTCCGATGGGATAGAATCCATTCTGAGAGGGCACTGGGACTCTGGGGGGGCCACGTTGCTCAAGACCATCGAGGGATAACGGTCGACATTAGAGAGTAAGATCTTGAAGATAAAAGAGATAAAAAGGAATTTACAATGGGAATTGACCAACCCTACACCAAATTTTCATGATTCTTGGTGCATCACCTTCACGATCCTTTAAAATTCATGATCCTTTGAAATCTATCGATTCATAAAAATTGGGATCATTTGGTAATCACGAACCTTTTCAAATAAAAGATCCCTTGATTTTAGCGAGCCCCTTTTTTGTATTAAGTAAAAAACACTTAGTGTGATGAAGCGACAGCAAGAAGCCAAGATCATCTCAGTGAGTCGCACTCCTGCTGTCAATTGCGACAAATAAGGCTGTGAATCGCACTCCTGTCAATCGCGAGGGATAGCACGATAATCTCTGTCAATCGCGACAGATAGGCTGTCAATCGCAAGGGAGAGCACGATGGACACAAACTATCACGCCAGCTTCACACGCGCGATGGACACTAGGACTCGCACGATGGACAGCTTTACTCACGTGATGGAGGCCTGGACTTCACGCGACGGACACATTGTTGGACGCTTGGAATCCCGAGATAAGTTGCCTGTCGATCGCGCACCACCCATCAATCGCGATGGATGGCAGCCCTCAGCCAGTGGTGACACACTTACGATGGACACAAAACTCGGCCGCCTCAACTTGATGTCTCAACGTTATTCCGCCGTCTTCAGCTCCGTAATCATCAGCACATCAGAGAGCACTACCGTCGTCTTCAGCTCCACGGTGTTATCAGTCGCGACCGACTGAAGCTCAAGACCCCCGTCCAGATGTTAGCAAACTCCACCTCCAAGATCTTTTCTTGAATTGTCACATCTTTTCCTCCTCCTCCTCCTCTCGTTGTTATAAAAATAGAAAATCGACAATGATAAATTCTTTGAATTTATGGGTGTAGTGGCTAGCACATTCACGCACCCGTTCAGAGCTGCCGAGTTCGAACCTTACACATACAAATAAGCCTATAAACATGCTCTCTTTTGCTAATGTAGCTTCGAATAAAGAAGATCATCGCAATGCATGCAATGATGAAGAGATATTTGTGTCATGATCGTAAGTAAAATATGAAGAAGCTGATGAACTATCAAAGGTCTTCATGGAACCTAAGCTCTCATACCAATGCAAGAAACTTAAAATTATGACCACCATGTGCTAGAAAGATGAATCTCTTCTCAACCTTATGCTTGTATATATAGCAATAAACTAAGAATTATGACCACCACGTGCTAGAGAGATGACTCTCCTCCCAACCTTATGCTTGTATATATAGCTGCTGACTCTCCTCCCAACCTTATGCTTGTATATATAGCTGCTATCAATGAGGACCACAAATGTAACTAGAGTCCAATCCACAAGTGCATGTGCAATCTCTACCATTCCTTTAGTATCTTCCACTAGAGTCTACTAGTGGTTGAAGTGATCTCGACCGCTGCTTTAGTACCTTCCACTAGAGTCCACTAGTCGTTGGTGTACTCGCCACTCGATTTAAGTCTCATTGGGCTCAAGTTAATTTATGTTAACTTAAGTTAGAAGGATCTAGAGCTCTTTGGGCAAGACTCTCTCCCCATGCTCCACATGGGGATTGAACCCAAGACCTCCTCTTTCACAACCTTGAGACTTAATCACTAGGCTAAGTGGATCACTTGTTCAAGAGAGCACATGAACTTATACTCAAGTCTAGTCTTGAGATCTTTGACCATACATGAGTGACCAAACAATGTCCAATTTTAGATCTGTCTGAATTGGCCGGACCCTTAGATCATAGACTTACTTTATTACAAGGAATATCCAACTTGTCTTCAACATCCAACATACAAAATACATAATTGCTTTCAACAATAGCTAGTGATTATGCCCTAATGTAGAAAAAAATGACAATTTCTCAAAAATTTGAACAAAAATATCCAATTGAACTTTGCTAGACTTGTAGCAAACTTTGAGGTACTTGTGTTAGCATACTGAATATTGTATCTATGTTTAGCATAAAAGGACAAATTTGTGTGCACAATCATTATGATAGTGCATTTGGAGGTTTAAAAAAATCTCAAATCATAATTTTGATGCTAGAAAATGAAGTTGTTTCGAAATGCTAATGTTCATGAGTATGTTCACCAAATTTCATGTGATTTTGAGATTGTGATGAGAAGGGTGTTGACAATGCCCTATAGAAAGCGACAACGTGGTCTAAAAGATCAAAAATCTTTTAGTCCAGGTTGAAAAAATCTTTCAAACCAGGTCTATAGTAAGTAATTTCAAAAATTAAAAAAAAAAGTTCCCATAGGCTGAAAATAAACTTACACGATTTGAGTTACTTCAAAGCAATCAAAGTATTTGAAGTTCTATATCCAAAGTGCTGCTAGGATTGTTAAAGAGAAAGAACTTAAAAAGATCCTTTCAACCAAGGTAGAATAAGTTAATCTGAGATACAAATGCCCAATTTCCAGTACAACTTGGTAAATTAATATCTTGACTCAAAGAGGTGCACTCAATACAACTTGGTAAATCAATCTCTTGACAAAAAAGAAGGTATTTCAAGAGACTATGAAAGAAAAACAAGATTAACTTAGTAATTCTTGGACAATATATATGGAAATAAGCATCAATGCTCTTGAATGAGGGTGAAAATCACATATAAATTCATGGATGTTTATAATTCATGATCATAAACACTTATCCTTCATGAGATTCAAATATTTAATATCGCTTTGACCTTTGACAATAATTATTATCAAGATTAGGCATATGTATCCTCACCTTTCCCTCTTTAGATAAATTTCTTTTCTAGCAGTTATTATAGGATCCATGAGACCATCAATAAAATATTAATAGGGACTTTTTTCATGCTCTAAGATAATCATGTATTCAATGCCATTGGACCTATTAAATAGGGAATTTTTCATGCTCTAAGATAATTGGACCTATTAAATACATTTGTGTACCTAAGTCAAGAAGACTCAAGGACTTGTGCCAAAGAGACTATACCTCATTTGCAACACAAGTGCGTATAGTGGGAAATTAATACACATTTAAATGTCAATCCGATCGAACGACCTAACCAAGTGTATGAAAACATGTGCACACATGATGGAACATGAAGTGGGTAGACTGAAATATATGAGAAAAAGCTAATCCACCTCTTAAACACACTGAGAGACCGAAAGTGTCTGCCGCGATACCTCCTACAGCAGTTTTTAGTAAATCAAGGATTTCTCCCAGCTTCGAACTCCGAATATAGTCAATAGGGTACTTGTTTCGAGGCTCTTGACGAGACGCATCTACTGGAAGTGGTTTCACTCGATTCTGACAACTCTGCTTCAAGTTATGACCAAAATAGTAAATGGCGGGAAACACCCACACTTAAGCCACAACTCCAACAAGCTCACACATGCACTACAGTAGCTCAAAAACAGTGGGAAGGGGTAGATAACAGTCCTACACACACATTTCAAGCATTATACACACATACAAGATCAAAGAGAAGATAGAAATCTGCAAGAATGAAGCAAATTCGAAATTTTGGAGAGCTCCTTCTTCACAATAGCAAAAAAGTCTCTACAAAGAGTCACAAAGTGACTTATATACATGTGCCCTAAGTTTGGTCCTTTCACACAAGAGACCGGCACTTTATTACAAAAAAGGTGAATTTCTTACTAATTTACAAGGGATATTTTACAACAAATTGGGATTATGCAACTAGAGGACTCCTCTAGTGCATTTACATGGCTTGAGGGAATTCTCTAGGACTTTGAAGAAGAAAAATATGCCCACTAATTCGAAAATTTTGGGGCTCTTCTCTTTTACTGCTTTGCTCTGCAACACTCTCCCCCTCTTTGTCTCTGTCGTCCCTTGACAGGCTTTACGTCTTGTTTGTCTCTGTTATCGCACGCATCCCTTGGTGAGTTCTGCCTACTGGTTAGACTGGCATTACGTTTTAAAGGCCCTGTTCGATATTTGTCTTGACATCCTCTAGGCCTGATGCATTTGGTTTGCGTGTTAATTCTGGTTTCCATGCACGCCATTAGTAGACATATGAGGATGTAGCTCTTCAGCCTTGATCTGAACCTTCTATGATCAAGAGGTTGAAGCACCCTCGTGTGGATCTGGAACCGCCTGATATCTTCTTGCCCTTCTTCATGGATACTTGTTGGCCCTGGTTCCTCCCTCCACCTGCGTGCTTTTCCTTGGTGTGTGTGCCCCTGCGGGACTCTATGCAGAGGGTGGTTCTTTTGTATTATGATCTTTATTCTTTATTGGGAAGTTTTTGACTTTGATCTTCTTCTTCTTCTCTTTTTGCTCGATTCCCCTTCCACACGTTTCTCCTCCTGAACTCTGTCGTCCCCGACAGGCTTTTTGTGGCGACGCGTATAAGTCTGTATTGTTGCATGCTCTCTTTGATTCAGTAGATTAGCGTGACAAAGCATAAATTCTTTCCACTGCTGTGACTTGACTCCATCCTCTGGTGCTTGGCGGTGATCCACAAAAAAACTCGTTTCATAAGCAACCATACGGGCGTTCAGGTTTGAAGTTATTTTGACAAAAATTTCTGAATCTATTTCGAAGAATCCAGTGAAAAATGCTTCTTTGAAAGTTTTCATATACGTTGATGGCAAAAACATTAGTCGAGAATAATATGCCATTAGAGTTAGGCGGCTTGGAATAGTGGACAGATAAAAAATTAGTGCTTCGGATCCTTGTGTAATGCCTATGAAATTCAAAAAAGTATATTTGGCATGCTGAAAAACTTTGATTACTGTGAGTAGCATGCTGAATATTTTATTAGTCATCTTAACTACTAAATCTGGGACCGTAGCATATCTGGCAAGCCAAAATTCCATTATTTTACCATATACTCCTCTGTCGGTAAGTAATTATGTGGAGGGCTAGGCAACAACGGGTAGTTGAGCCACTGATTATTGATATTGCCTTGGCGCTGTCCTTCCCAAAATTGCGTACAGGCGCGTCTGCGGGGTACAGGACAAAAGGATGGATTGACTTGAAGCACATATGGTGATGCTTCCCACTGTACCCGCAGTGTAGGATTCTTTTCCAAAATTTTCCTCCTCCATATGGGATCCGCCTTCTCGAACTCCTCTTGAGTGTAATTGAAAGTATTCGTGTCGAATTGGAGGTTGCTATCAGGTTCTTGATTAGTGGTTATCTTTATATAATGCGGCGTTTGTTCCTTTAGAAGACCATATGGTACATTGAAGGGCTTCAAAATTTGCTCTAGTTGTTTGTTTTCTATGTGAGCTTCCTTCATGATTTGTATTATTTGGTCTTCAAAATTAGCAGTGAGCTGGGACACCAGTAGTGCCCTTTCTGGTCGGCTCAATTCTGCAATGTCCCGATTATTATGATCAATGTGGACCTCCTGAGCCTCCCTTATCGGTGAATGATATGAGGGGGGAGAGAGAGGACATAGCTCAGTCTCCACAGTAGCCTCTGCAGATTGTGGAACTACTGGTGTCCCCTCCATTGTTTTCTGCTTTAACTGCTCTTGAAGCTGTGCAATCAATGCGTCTTTCTTCTTTATTTCCTCAGTAGCATGTGCAATGGTGTCCTTGTGTTTAAGAAGTTCTTGAGCCACGATATCTAAGTGATCAGTGTCTTCTTTACACTGTCGGAGATAATTATTCTCAGCTTTTTTCCATTTCGTTCTGAGAACTATAATGTCATCCATGTACTTCTTTTCCCATTCTGCAATGGTGAGTTGCTCCTGTCTGAGCTGATCTTCCATTTTAGTTATCTTTTCTTCCAATTCTTTGATATCCTTTATTGAGCTTTCGTTAGCTTCTATTGGCTGATCACTGAGAAGAGCTCTCATGAGCTCCTTGTTTCGGTTCCTTAGGTTTTCTGCTTCCTCCATATATACTTTGAGCTGAGATTCCAATATTTTGCTCCTAGCATTCATCCTTGCCTTCTCAGTTTCACTAATTTCATATTTTCTCTTGAGTTCTTGCAGTTGTGCTTTTAAACTTTTGTTTTCGGTCATTAACTCACTGCACTGTTGTTTAGCTGCTTGGACTTCTTTCTCTTTGTTTCTGATGTGCTCTCTTTCTAAGTTCAATTCTGCTGAAAGGTTCTTACTCTTTTCTTGAAGCTCATGTTTGTCGTTCATTGCTTGGTCGTAATCTTCATCAGCCTCAAGCATTAGTTGTTGCGTATCTAGAGCGGTTCTAATCATGTCTTGTACCACAAGCTTGAGTTGAGCAATGTCTACATTCAACCAAGTTCTTGGTACACTTGGAGTTTCGCCTGTGAGCACATCTCTTCCTTGCTCTACATGGATGGTTTCGTTGTGTGGTTGTCTGATTTGGAGATGTACATGTGGTTCAGGTTCTTCTTTATCCATCTTAATAGCTTTTGTGGCACTCCCTTGAAATGTGACATCCATGGGGGAGGGTTCTTCCACTACCCGTATTGGTGTGAAGGGTTCCTCGTCCTCTATTTTCTCTTCCTGATTCTCCTTCTTTGGTATCTTTATGGACTTTTCATGAGGTGGTGAGGCTTCCTTGATATGAATGGTGGAAGTCTCATTAAGTTTTATAGTATGTGTACCTTCCTGTCTACTTCCTTACTGTTGATATTCTGATCAGTATGTGTGGCGTGGTCATCCGTCTTGAGGCGTTCTGGTTCTTCATTGTAGTCAACTTCATTCAATTCCACCCATTGTCCATCATCCTTTGATTCGCTTTGAATATCAGCATTCAACAATGAAGTATCGGGTTCTTCTTGGGCATCCGATGATGAGCTTGAATTGTCCAATCCTATTTCCTTGTATCGGTGGGCTTTGGTGAGTTTCCTCTTTGCTTCCAATTCTTGTTGTGTCTGCTGATAGTGATGTCCTTGCACTGGGAGGTTGACTTGTCCTTGCGTATATTGATGGGTCTCTTCCAGGGCTTTATTCAATTCTTCCTCTGTGATTGTTCTTTGCCCTTGGATGGTTGTTTTAGGGAGCACATGGATTCTTTTTGTTGTCGGGACTTCCTCTTCAACTTGCTTGACTTCTCTGAGTCGCTTTGTGCCTCGCATTTTGGGTTGAGAATTGGGTTCCGCTACTTCCACAATCTTGATCCCTTTTTTCTTTTTAGGGACTGTACCGACTTTGACGTACTGAGCAAGAGCAGTGGAAGATGGCATTTCCTGCAAGTGTTCTCTTATGCCCAAAGCATGGTAGATCAAGATGGTCAGGGCCACACTACCATTGAGGAACTTCTTATTATTCCATTGCTTTTTTGCCTCGAATAGTCTTTCTTGGACATATGGAGTCAGATTAGTTTGATTGCCAATTTGCTTGATTGCATGGGATAGTAATTGAACAATGATCTTTTGGGGAGCCGTGTATCGATTCATGTTTGGAAAGCAGAAGTGTTGGTGAATTAGTCTGACTTCCTCTTCTATATCGACTCTGTTAATGTCGACAAAAGTTCGTGTCTTTGCTCCACGACTCTTATCCTTTACCATAGTGACACCGTCCTTCTCCCATCCGAATGCTTCCTTAATTAAGTCGTGTGTAAATTGTATGACAACCCATTCGCCTCCTTTATCCATTACTCTGGCTTCGGGCACCAATGGATCATGCAGTGCCGGCTGTAAGGTGTTCATGACTTGCGTGCATCTTTGGAAGTCAGGTTTATATATGGGCAATTCAAAATACTTATGAATGCCTGCTTTCTTCATTATGTCGATGGTAGAGGGTAGTTCATGCAATACTTTGAAGTCCTGGGACATAATCGGAAAGTGATGATCTGTGTCCATGATTTTTATGTTCGCCAAGAAGAGATACTCTCTTACTGGTTGCTCTTCTCTAAACCAATGTCCTTTGGCTTTTGTGAGACTTTGGGGAGGAAATTCCTGTACCTCCTCCTGAATTGTAGCCTCCGAGTCTTCAAAAGCCATCTGCACTTGCAAGGAAGGGTGCATTAGCTTCGAAGGAAAGCATGTAGCTGTGTAGTGCAATGTAGTGTTTATAGTCGTTCCGTCACTCCGTCTCCCAAGATTCTATGAGTAAGATCTCTTACCACATCTTTTTGTTTCTTATCCTGAAAGAAAACAAGCGTTAGTATAGCCGAAGCATTTATTTATGTACATAGTATGTCCATTCCTAAGAGAGTGAAGCTAAGATCGAATCTCTCTTGGAGAATGTGCACCACTAGTTTTATAAGGTACATCATGTGCCGAATGCTTGGCCTCGTATTGTGGCCCTATTATGCATACTTGAGGTGCATTAGAGGCTTCATGAGTGCAATGGGAATCTCTGTTTCCTTGATAGTCCATTCCTTGCAGTTGCTTTGGTTTCCAAATCCATTTTGTGACTACTGAGAGAGGTGTTTTTGTTTCTTTGATTCTTTCAGCTTCATGTGTTCTCTTTGTTTCCTCTAATGTCCGAATGATATTGGTATTGCTTTTCCATTTTCTTGGATGAATCTGATGTGGTTTTGTCATTCGCCTTGTCTGATGTATTGCTTCTTCCTGAGTGCTTATTGCCTGCTTAGCTGCCTGTGTGACCTTCTTGGGAATCCATATCTGATGTTGTGATCTCTGAGCTTCAATCAATGGCTTGGGGATCCATATGTGCAATAGTCCTATTGGTGAGGACTTAGGCATAGCTGACTTTATGATTTTTGCTTCCTTCTTAAGATTGGGTGCTGACTTCTCCTGGTTTTGCACTTGATCCTTGCGTACCCACTTGTATTTGTGTTGTCCTTGATATGAGTATCTGCTTGTTGTTTTCCAATATGGTGATCTTTTGGCTATTTGAGGACGTCCAGGAGAGTTGGTTTCCTTAGTGGCTGGCTTTTCCTCATCTGAATGTGATGATTTCGACTCTACTGTAGACATCGTCTATGTGGCAGTACAAAGAAGTCCCTTGTTGGTGCTGCCTGTTGTATGGATACATAGGTTGTGCACCAGTCCCTCCTCGCACACACAAGTGTGTGGGGTGATCTCCTCCACATAAGCTACATCTCCGTAGCATAGGCACTCTTTGAGCTGGGTGTTGGTAAGCTCTTTGCCCCTGAACTCCTAGTTTCTTTGCTAATAGCTCCGCTAATTCTTCCATGTTACTGGAGTTGGATGTGATGGTGCTCCTTGAATCTTCTGATTTAGTGAGGCTGGGTGTACTTTTGAGGTCCTCAGCTAGGTTATCTTCCAAATCAATGCACTCTTGAAGGCACTCACTCAAAGTTTGTAACCTCTTCACGTACACTAGCGTTCTTAGAGTTCCGTTTGTGAGTCCATCCAAAAACAATGAAATCATTTTTTGTTGAGTGGGTCTCTCAGCTATTGGGCATCTATCCACATATTGATTGAAACTTCTGGCCGCGGTCTTCATAGTTTCATTAGGGTTTTGTTTAAAGTTGTGGATTAAAGACACAGAATTGTGTTTAATCCCTCTCTTTGTGAATTCCCCAATGAATTCTTGAAAGAATTGTTCCATGTTTCCAAATTGATTGGGATCTAAGGGTTGGAACCAAGTTAGAGCCGTCCCTGTGAGGGTGAGTCCAAAAGACTCATACTGCACAAAGAAGTCATCTACTTGCTCTGCCCTTAGAACTTGTTTAAATTCTGCAATGTGATCGTAGGGTTCCCCCAATCCATCGTAATGATTTCTTACACACTTAGCCACTTGGATAGGTCTCAGTCTTCTCATTGGTTCAGGCAGTTTGGGCATTACAGGGAAGACTGGGACAGCTGGTCTTATTGGAGGTATTCCAGGCTGTCCTCCTACCGGTGGTCGTGGTCTTACTGGTGGTCGGCACTGATTACCTACCCCTGCGTGGGCCTGATTGTGTGTTTGCACTCCTGGAGTTGCAAATTGTACGTGAGTACGGTTGGGCACACTTTGTTGGCTAGTCTGTCCTGATGTGGTATGTTTCGTCTCTTGTTGATTTCCAAAAGGATTTTGTGAGGTAGTTGCCTGATCTCTCTGAGGAAATACAGGCACACCCATGTATCTCAGTCGAGCCCTGTCTAAGGCACTCACGGGCCAATATCTCCTTTGATCTTTGTCCAAGTATGTGAGTCTAGTTTCATCATCTGGGTCTTTTAGCTCATAAAATGTCATGGGGCTTTCTTCTCTTCCTAGAGCAGGTAAGTCTGTTTGAAGCAATAAATCTGATCCATGGATCATATAGACTTCCAATAAGTAGTCGTCTTGAGGTATCAAATCTCCTCTCAAAACTCGTGATACTTGGGACTTGCCCCTAGGGGTGGTCACTAACTCTTCAGGGTGTGTTCTTCCGGAGTTTTCTGGGTCCACAAACTCCCCCCTTTCATTGATCCTCTCAGGAAATTCAGTCACAATGTAGATATGACCAATTTTGTCTACATACGCTCCTCCCTCGTACTTGACAGCAGGTCGGGGTACGATCGTGGCATTCATGGAAGTTACCATCCTGGCCACAGATCTATTTAAGCCATCCAGGTAGATGGGGATCTCATGGGCATTGGTAGACACATACTGTAAGGAAGTATGGTAATCTCCCTCAACAGTAGACATGAAATTTCTATTTGGTGTTGGACCCTGCATGTCTTCCGAAGCCATGGGTATTTCCTCCTCGGAATCACTAGAGGTCTCTGAGTAGGCGGAGTGGTGACTAACCTGGGCAGCACTTCCCACTAAGGATATGACACTTCTTCGGCTACTTAGCACTCTCCCTGACCTCAAGTTCATTCACCCTCCTAAGTCTCTCTAAGTCTCAGAGACTCTCCTTGAGTAGCTCTCTAGTTACCTGACAAAGTGCTTCAAACACTCTAGCCGATACCACTTCCAGGCGATATTGCACTGGGCGATACCACAATGGCCACGATACGATACTTGGTGTTTAACGATACGATACTATCAGCAGCAAGCGATATGATACTGGACTATTGCCACGATACGATACCAACAATCCTCACGATACGATACCTGAGCACCTGCTACGATACGATACTACTTTTGGTCACGACACGATACCAACCTTTTTACACGATACAATACTGGAAGTCCTACGATACGATACCAGTTTGCTCAAGCGATACGATACTAAAACGTGTGCCGATACGATATTAGTTTGGTATCGCGATACGATTCTCGACGAGGAGACGATACGATACCCGGACAAGTGGCGATACGATACCACCACTTGCACGATACGACACCAGGTATGGTATCGCGATACTACACTAGGAAATGGGACGATACGATACCCAGGTCCTCGCGATACGATACCGGAGAACCAAGCGATATGATACTGAAGATGGTGTCGTGATACTACTCAGGCAAGTGGACGATACGATACCTCGGTATGTGCCGATACGATACCTCGAGGCAATGCGCGATCGCGATACCAACCTGGCGACATGATACCACAATGGTATCGCGATACCAAGACTGGTACCCGGCGATACGATCCCTCGGCGAGTATCACGATACAAGGGAATTTTGGTATCGCGATACCAAAACTCAACCGATCGCGATACTCAAGCCAAAAAGCCTAAAATTTCAAAAAATTTTGCACCTCCTTGCTCTTCTCACACTCCTCTTCACTCCTAGGCCCCTGTCCCTCACAAAGAAATTACAATAACCACTAGTTTCCCCCCGCGATACCGCGCATGCTTTTAATCACTTGTTTGTGCATTTTTATTGTGTTTTTAGCAGATAATCTTTGTGGAACCTTACCTTTGTATTGTCTTGCTTGCACCTTGAGCTCCAAAACTAGCTTGGAAGGCCTGATCTGCACAATATTATGCGCACGATACCGGTCGCTGCTCTCGGGCGATACCAGAACACCATGAAGTGTCAAATGAGTCAATTTTTTTGGTTTTTATACTTTTTTGACAGAATTTGAACCTTGCTAATTTTAGGTGATTTTTGGGATTTTTTTGGTGGTCTTGGCCTACTCCTACTTCACCTCTCTTCACTTCTCCTCTCCGTCTAACCTAACCCTAACTCCTCCTTCTTTACCTTCCTACTAACCCTAAACCTAAAACCTATTACACACACACCTCCGGGATGTGAAGTAACAAGTGTTGAAGTGATTGACTACTTGCCACGGGATGAATTCACTTCTACAAGTTCGATTCTATCACACTCAATCTATAACCATCACGAAGGCACCTTGGCTGAGTGTTCCCCAGCAACGGCACCAAAAACATGTGTACCTAAGTCAAGAAGACTCAAGGACTTGTGCCAAAGAGACTATACCTCATTTGCAACACAAGTGCGTATAGTGGGAAATTAATACACATTTAAATGTCAATCCGATCGAACGACCTAACCAAGTGTATGAAGACATGTGCACACATGATGGAACATGAAGTGGGTAGACTGAAATATGTGAGAAAAAGCTAATCCACCTCTTAAACACGCTGAGAGACTGAAAGTGTCTGCCGCGATACCTCCTACAGCAGTTTTCAGTAAATCAAGGATTTCTCCCAGCTGCGAACTCCGAATATAGTCAATAGAGTACTCGTTTCGAAGCTCTTGACGAGACGCATCTATTGAAAGTGATTTCACTTGATTTTGACAACTCTGCTTTAAGTTATGACCAAAATAGTAAATGGCGAGAAACACCCACACTCAAGCCACAACTCCAACAAGCTCACACATGCACTACAGTAGCTCAAAAACAGTGGGAAGGGGTAGATAACAGTCCTACACACACATTTCAAGCATTATACACACATACAAGATCAAAGAGAAGATATAAATCTGCAAGAATGAAGCAAATTCGAAATTTTGGAGAGCTCCTCCTTCACAATGGCAAAAAAGTCTCTACAAAGAGTCACAAAGTGACTTATATACATGTGCCCTAAGTTTGGTCCTTTCACACAAGAGACTGACACTTTATTACAAAAAAGGTGAATTTTCTACTAATTTACAAGGGATATTTTACAACAAATTGGGATTATGCAACTAGAGGACTCCTCTAGTGCATTTACATGGCTTGAGGGAATTCTCTAGGACTTTGAAGAAGAAAAATATGCCCACTAATTCGAAAATTTTGGGGCTCTTCTCTTTTACTCCTTTGCTCTGCAACAACATTGGATATGTACTCACTCATAGATGAGTATATGAATCCAATGCTCTTATCACAGCAATCCTAGTGCCGATGATGTTTTTGGAACCCCCCAAATTTTCCATATCAAATGTTTTATGACATATTTTCTTCTAGAGTGATAAGGCCTCTATGATTTTTTTTTTTTTATTCTCATGTCCTCAACATAAATTATCAAGTATACCAAGTTGTCAATTGAACATATCCCAATTTAGGGGAAAATATTCAACTTGCTTTTAGAGTAGACCTACAACAAATTTCTTAAACATTTGGTACCATTGTCTAGGTGATTTCACAAGTCTATACAAGCTGCTTCTTAGAATTACATACCACACTTTCTTTTCCTAGAACCTTCATAACCCTTGGGTTTCACTATATAGATCTCAATGCAACAAAGCAATCTTCACATCCATTCAGTCTTAACCAAATTCCTCCTTTGAAACTAGTCTAAGGAACATCAAAGATGATGTTTCCTCAAAATAAACTCCTTGTAGTTGTTTGAATCCTTTTGCAATCAATATTGCTTTATATTGTGGTAAAGTCATAAATGTTATATTCTTTATAGAACCGATTGGTAAAGTCATCCAACCTCATTTCCTATCACCAGCACCAGACTTGCTTGCAATATATGAGAATTCTAGCCATAAAAAATGACCTTATAGCACATGCCATGAAGTTAAAAAACTAACATCAAACTACGATTAAGATGATGTAGGTGATTACCATTATGCATAATGAAATTTGAACTATCTTCAATCCAAAAACATCACACTGATTTTGAGTCTTTGAGCATAACTATTCCATGGATTTTTTTTTAATAAGTTCTAATCATTTTCAATGTGGTGACACATGAAATGAAGTAAAAAAGCCCCTCACAACCAAATATGGAAAAAAATTAAATCATAAGAGCCTTAAAAAAATGTGGAAATATCCAATTTCAATACATCAACGTCATAAAACCGAGTATCAAATTCCATTACCTTCATTAAAAATTGCATTAAACTTCATTATCTTCACTAGTGAAGAAGGTGAATACATGTATTTTATATTCACATCAAATTTTCCTTTTACTTTGAGATATTGTAAAGCATGGAAAGTTTTTTTGGTCTTCTTTAGTATGGAATAATGAAATTAAATGTTTCTCTTGACATATTCTATTTTCATGTTGTTGCTACTTCTTTTTGTTAGTACATTTTGTCTGTGATATGTGTGAACATGCTTAGGACCTGTAAGGCACTTTTTCCCTCTTTAGGAGGTTTTATCTCTATGGTTGTATATGTGCCTATAACCCTGATCGAATACTTATCTTTGATACACTCACTTAGTAATACAGTAAATGTCATGCTCCAATGTTCTTCTTCTTCTTCCTCCTCATGTTTTTTGCATGCTTCCTTAGTCCTCAAACTCCAACAATTGGCATAAGAGAAGGTGAACACTTTCTACAAGGCATCATCTACACCCTTTTGGACATTGTCTCAAAATTGCATAAAATAAGGTAAGCATATTCATGTCATTAATACTTCAAAAAACTTTGTTATGTGGGGTCAAAAAATTGATTTCAACTTGTTTCGTCCTCTAACCACACTATCACAATGACTATGTAGGCAATTTTGTCCTTTTTGTGCCAAACATGCATACAATTTTGAATTTTCCAAATCAAGCGACCCAAAGTCTGCTATAAGTATAGTAGAGCTCACTTGGGTCATTTTATTCAACTATCTTGAGAAACAACTGATTTTTTGCATTAGGGTACAATCATTGGCCATGGTTAAAAGTAATGATGTGTCTTATATGTTGGTTGTTGAGGAAAAATTGGATGGATCTAACTACCCATTGTGGACATACATGATAAGTCATGTATTGGTAGCAAAATGTTTGTGGAATCTTGGGTCAGATGTTCAAATATGTCCTCCTACACTTGCAAAAATTGTGAAAGTAGGTGATGTAGATGGTGTTGAAGATGATGGTCTTCATATTCGTGGTCCTACTGAGGCTTTTATTGCACCTACTATGGAGCAACTTCATTGGAATGGAAAATTTTTTTGGGCATATGTATAGATAACTTAGTCTATCACACATGACCCTTTATCCCTCACATTCTTTCATGTAGAACAGCCAAAGATTCTTGGCATACTCTTGACACATTATAATAGAAAAAAAAATGAGGCTCATGTTTCTTACGTTGAAAACAATTAGAGAGTGAGCACATGAATGAAGGAGATTCAACGGATATATTCTAACAAAGATCAAGGAATTGAAATGGAAGTTGTTTTCTACAAGTGAAATCTTTCTAGTTTTGATTCTACTCTTGTTTGATGATGAAAGCCAATCCAAATGCCAGTAATTTTGAGGAGGGTTTTTGTTTTTTTGGAAGAAGATAAATATAGACAAAACATGTAAATTATGCATGTGTGAAACTTTCTTAGCTATGTTAGTATATTTTGGTATTGCCGTGAGAGAACACACATAGGAACCATGGGCCATTTTTCCCCTCTTTAAGAGTTTTTCCACCTAGCTTGTATATATGCCTATATCCCTAATGGGTTACAATTGGAAGAGGCATGGGCACAAGTACATGCATGGATACAAGCAGGCATAGAAGAAGAGGAAGCACATAAGAAGGAGTCCCCATTGTTTTTTCAAACCTCATTACACACAATAGTCATTTTCATCAGTAAACGCTTGTGTGCAATACCTTTTTTATAAGATTTAACTACATTTTGGAGTCCACAAGCTTGGGGAGTTCAGGTAGAAATTCCCTTTACAAGATTTTATATTTTTTGGAGCCCATTTGAGCCTTCAAATGAACTTAAGAACCTAGTCTTTAACTAAGTTGGACATTAGATGTGAATTGGCCAAATCTAGTCTAAAACTATAAATAGAGCATGGAAGCTCATTTTGAGAGGTAGTTTCTTGGTTGATTCTTAGTGAAATTGTTCAAAAACTTCTCGTAATCTTGTTCTCTTATTGCAAAGAACCCATTGTTCCACTCTCTTGCTTTTCCTTGTACATGTGTGTGTGCATCTCTTGGTGTGTCACATGCACATTTGCATGCATCACTTGCTCATGATCGTCATATCACTCTCACATCTTCGTGGTTGATAATTTAAGGTAGTATTCTAATTGACATTGGCCCTCACAAATGTTTTACATTGGCATTTCAATCACCTTTTTAACACTGTTGCTAGGGAGATTTACTCAAGGGACGAGCATGCAATGGTAAAATAAGGAGAGAAGAGACATTGGAGTCATTCAATAAGTAGATTTTTGGTATTTTCTTCATTTTTCAGCTTTTTTACAACCCTTCTACACTCCTATCACCTCCATGCACCCTCTCATACCTCCCCATTCCATCTCCTTCTTCACTAGAAAATCATCTTTGTGGATGTAAAGCTTCTTTTAGAATTGGTTTTTCTCATTCGTGTGTGTGTGTTTCAGAGAGAGAGAGAGAGAGAGATTGTATGTGCTACGTTTTTAATTTTCCTTACAAATTTTTGGACATCATCGGCTCTAGTAGGCTATATAGGTGATGGAAATCCTTGCACAGGTCCCTCAATGATGGAGCTAGTATGTCACCACAGACAGACAAACATGAGATTTTGAGGTAGCATGTACACCATTATAGAGGTCTTCAGAGTGCCTTTGCATCATTTCAAATGTGACAAAAAAAAATCCATCATGATGGATCCCCTCCATCCTGTAGGGTAGTCTATTGTGATAGTCCTCGGCCATCACAACAGAGCCTCTCGATCACTTTATAGTGCTAAAGACCTTGATGGTTGAGATTATAGAAGATTCCAAAGAGCTAATAAATGCGGAAGAGACATTGGAAAATCCATGCTAGAGCAAGCATTATACATTCAATATGATGGCATCATAAAAAAATTTGGCATGGGAGCTCCTTGATAAACCAACAAAGAAGAAGACTATTGGAACCAAGTCAATCCGAAAGGTAAAGAAAAAATTGGGCAAAAGTTCTTAAAAATACAAGGCTTGATTGGTTGCAGAGGAAAATAAGTAAGTGGAAGGATTTGTTTTTGAAGAGTCTTTCATGCTTATAACCCGAATGACTATGCTACACACAAGAAGTGGCTCGTGTACCACATGGATGTAGAGTTTTCATTTCTAATCCATGACCTCAAGGAGTAGGTATTTGTTGCCCAATGACTAGGCTTTGAGACAACTCATTCAAAAAATAAAGTGTGTTTATTGAAGAAGACACCATTTGGGCTAAAAGAAGGTCAAAGAGATTAATACAATCACATAGATAACTATTGTATAATCTAGAATTCAAAAGTTTTCCTCAAAGGATGCCATCTATCAATTCTATGGCTTTAAGAGATGTAGATTGAGGGTTCAATTCCCATGCAAATCACATGCAAATGTCTACACTTTTCTCCATCATTTTAAATCATTCATGAATGACAAAAATATTTACTTTTTGGAATGGATGTTGAGCGTATTTTTTGGTGATTACTCTAGCTTTCTTAAGAGCACTTTCAATCTCGTTCAATTCAATGATTCAGCTTTATACATGGATTGTTTTATTGAAAAAGGTAACAAACACCTCACTGTGGGCTTGATTGATGTGATCTTATTGGACATTAAGATCGTAGGTTTCACTTATTTAAGAGAAAGTTCAACTCATGGAACTTGAAATTAGTAAGAATTTGATCACATGCTTGGAAACATATAAAGAATCTTGCATTGCCAATTACAATTGAACATATCCCATACAATTCATATGTTTTTCCATGGGGGCATACTAATCTTTCTATGTGCAAAGGCAGAATACTAATGGAGGACTAAAGACTAGGAATGAGGGAGTAGGTTGTAAATTCCATTATAAAATAGCTATTTTCCATTATAAAATTCATTAGTAGCCCTAAATAAGTTTGATCAAGTTTGCACCTATATGAACCAGAGGTAAGGAAGACATTGGAAGATAATCCACCTATGATTGATGATGGAAAAGAGAAAGTATCACCATTTGTTGACAAGGAAGAATCTAGAAGCCAACATATTGTCACTCCATCGGGGAGAGAAAAAACTAGTAATCACATAGTGCTTGTTGTGACTACACACAAGAAATGGCTAGTGTAGTAGATTGATGTAGAGACTCAATTTAACTAGCGACCTCAAGGAGGAGGTATTTGTTACTCATTGACTAGGTTTTGAGGCCTGCCATTGAGAAAAAAAAGTGTGTTGATCCAAGAAGGCACCATATGGGCTAGAACAAGCCCTAAGAACTCAGTACAAATGGATAGATAATTATTTTCATAATTTAGAACTCAAATTCTCCCTTAAAAGAATCCCTCTACCAATTCTATAGCTTTAATAGATGTAGATTGAGGATTCAAAGTCTATGCAAATCGCATGCAAATGTGAACATGTTTCACCATAATTCTAGAAAAAACATGAATCACAAAAATGTGTACCCAGTTTAAATGGATGTTGAGTAGATTTTGATGTTTTTGTGGTGATTATTATTATTATTATTATTTAACTCTTAATTGCATTCAAACCACTTATTCAACTTTATACATGAATTGTTTTATTTGAAACAAATATAAAAAATCTCACTATGGGTTTGACTAATTTGTTCTTAATATTGGACATTAAGATCACATGTTTCACTAATTTAAGCAAAAATTCAAGTCAGGGAACTTGAAATCTGTCAAAAGTTGATCAGATGCTTGGAGAAGTATGAAAGAAGCTTGCATTCTCCATACCAATAGCACATAATTATCACATACAATTGATATGTTCTTCAATGGAAAATAGCAATCTAGTCACTCATGAGCATAAAAACAGTGAAAAAGAGTTATGAGTAAAGGAATCATAAGTTTGTTGGAAGACCCTAGTAAAGAGGGAATATAACATGGATGAAACTCAAACAAATTGTTTATGTGATAAGAATATACCATGAAGATTTGGCATTGCTTAGCAGTGGAATCAAGTTCTAGAAGTTAAGGGAACTTAATCTTGTACACAAAAGTAATCATTTTCAAGAGCAAAGTTGAAATTCACTGAAAGTCTCACATAATGTATGTTGTCTACAATGGAACAAGAATGGATGGACCCTAAACATGATCAACAATCCTCACTTCCATGCATGCACATCACTAGTGAATATAATGTCAATGATGTGGAATCCAAAAGCCAAAGACCTTGAAGGCACAAACAAGGAAAATGAGAGAATTAAAACAAAATGAAGCTACTCATCATTTTTATGTGAATGCTATGCTCATGTTCCAGATCAAAATCTTTCTAGAAATGTATCTTTGTAGGCTAAAGTGAAGAGAAAAAGTCTTATTGCATGTATGAACTAGAGGTAAGGAAGACATTTGCAAGTTGTGTTGTAGTGTTCAAGGAGAAGGGACAAACATGCTCTGATGTATCATCAAACAAGAAGATAAGCCACTTTGAACCCATGTCCAACTTTTGAAGGTAAAAAAGAGGAAGTATCTTCAATTAAGGACAAAGAAGAATCCAAAAGCCAACATATTGCCACTCCATCAGAAAATCCATTGCCTCATTGGGTGGAAAAACTTTATGAAACTAAGAAACTTATGCCTAATCCTAAGTCCAATTCTTGGAGATAGAAAAGAGAAAATATCATCATTTGATGAAAAAGAAGATTCTTAAAACCAACACTTATCACTCCATGAGGAAAGTCACTACCTCATTGGGTGGAAAAGCTTTATGAAACTAAGAATACTGAAGATGGGCTAAGGATCTCAATGAAAATAGAGGAGCAAAGAAGGATGTGGAAGAGTCATTGGCAAATAGAGGAGCTAACAAATGTGGAAGAGTCATTGGCAATTCCATGGTAGAGCAAGTGTTTTAAGTTGACTATGATAGCATCATAATATATGTGACATAGTAACTCGTCGACAAAGCATAAAAAAGGAAGAATATTGGTAGAAATTTGATCTAAAAGGTAAAGTAGAAATTTGATGGAATTCCTCAAAAATAAAAGGCTTGATTGGTTCTAGAGGGATATCAGCAAGTGGAAGGATTTGACATTGGAGACTCTTTCACCCTTAAGGATGGCCACTATCCATACACTACTTGTTGTGGCCACACACAAGAAGTGGCTAGTGTACCGAATGGATGTAAAGTCTGAATTTGTAACCGATGACCTCAAGGAGGAGGAATTTCTTGAAGCCCCTCATTTAGAAAACAAATTTCCTAGATCGAAGAAGGCACTATATGGGCTAGAACACTCCCTCAGAGCTTGGTACAAGTGGATAGATAATTGTTTTTATAACTTAAAATTCAAAAGTTTCCATAAAAGGATGCCTATTTCAATCCCATAGTTTTAACAAATGTAGATTGAAGATTCAATGTCCATGCAAAACACATTGCCCTATTGGGTGGAAAATTTGTGAAACTAAAGACCATGAAGATGGGATAAGGATGTCAGCAAAAAGAGACAAGCAAAGAAGGGCCTTTGCAAACATAGTCCATAGAAAAATCAACCTCTTCCTCAAGAAACGAGTCATCCCATGTGCAAAGGTGAAGTGCTCGTGGAGGACGAAAGACTAGGCTTGAGGGAATAGGTTGTATGGATTTTCCTTCTTGACAACAAGAAGAGACTAAAACAAGAGACTTAAGAATCAGAGGTGTGTTAGAACACAAGATCCACCTTTCATCGATGCACAAGCCACCAAGAGGAGAAATTGAAAGGAGAAGTTGAACATAAAAGAGCCGTTCCAAGAGATCTGGCACAGTGGAAAAATATATATATCTTTTGTTGGAACGAAATGATTGCCAATAGTACAAGTCATCTCTGTTTGGAATATCCATGCAAGTCACCTGTTAGCAGAACCAAATCCTTTGTTGTGAAACTCATGCAAATCATCTATCAAGTGCCATCAATTTTTTTGTATCAAAACGATCCCCTTTTTGTTTGTATACTTTCCTTTATGGAAAGGAAAGCCTCCGAAGTTTAAGTGATTATTTAAAGCTACAATTGGTGTGACCAGTAAGCTCCCGTAGCACAGAGGTAGTGCATCCGCCTTTTAAGCGAATGGTCGTGGGTTCGAAACCCACCGGGGGTAGACCCTTTTGCGTTCATGTTTTTGCTCTTTCCCTATCTCATTGTTCCGTTTTAGTATTTCATTTACCACCTTCATACGAAGTCTAGTCCTAGCCACAAGAAGGCATGTGAGTATGAACTTCCTAGCCAAAACTTCTCATGTCTTATTTCAATTTGGCCTAAACATCTTACATGTAGGGCCTCATGGCTGCCATTTATGAGCATTGTTCTTTACAAGTATATAATCAAAGATTAGTACAATAGTAGTGGTGCATGTGCATCTATGGAGACACACTCTAATTTACAAGTATATAATCAAACATTAGTACAATAGTAGTGGTGCATGTGCATCTATGGAGACACACTCTAATTGTTTTTACAGTGACCCTTAATAATAATCAAGCGATGAAATATGACAAAGCTTGTTGTGCATGGTCAGCTTGATGCTGAAACAGGATGTTCACGGTCATTAGGTAATTGAAAATAGAGCTTCTTTGAGGACCATGGTTTTTCTGTACCACATATCCTCATAGAGCACGACACCCTTCGTGCACTACCTGTGTTTTATTACCTCATTTTGTGAGTGTGTTTTACCTCATTTTGTGAGTGTTTTGAAGCCCAATTGCATTAAAAAAATCAACCCTTCCATCTTGACTCACTTTTTTTCTTCCTGAAAATATGCTTTGAATTAAAAACGGGAGAAAAAATAAGTACAAACCTCAGTAAAAAAGAAGCTTAATAACCTTTTTAATGGGGGTAAGGCGATGGCATTTATAAATGGATGAAGGAGTCATATGCAAGTAATTTTATAGCTTGATGAAGGATTCATATCTCTTAATGTAGGAGGATCATAGAAGAATTTTGTATGTACTTTTTAATCCAATGAACGCACAAAATAGAGCTTTTGATACTACATCCAATGTGATGGTCTTTTAAGGAGGGTACCATCAAGGGCATCACCTTACCCAATGGACTACAATATTTTTGTTTCTCAACAATCAATAGAGTTCTAAGTGTTCCGAGGAGTGTTTAGAGACCTCTTGCATGGCCTCTCGTTCAGGCCTCAACCACTTGAAGACTATTTCCAAGACCTTGGTTAGGCTTCCTCCCTAGTTTATCCTCAATCAAGGTCGTAGGGACGTCCCTACAAGGAAAACTTTGAGACTTTAGGGTATCTTGATGGGATTTCATATTTCTTCAAAGCAATGCTAGGAATGGGTCCTTACCAGGCTTGAAACCAATACTAGTGTTATGGATTGTTACCATTATTGTTTATGTGAAAGGCCACATGGAAACCAAACACTTTTGTATATGTTTCTTCTAATAAAACGTATATTGGCTTGGTCACCGCAAACTATATTGAGTTGAGACTGCCCATTTGTGAAGTGTGCATACACGGACTCATAATCTTTGTTCTTTGGTCTCTACATTTTTATGCAAGTCTTCGTAGACAGGTATAGAGGGTAGTTGTGATGCCATCCAAAAAGATAAACCATGCTATGAGGAACTATGAGGAACTGGGAACTGAGCCAACAAAGGCATTGACCTTGGCATATCTTATCATCTGAGTCACCAAAGTCATTGTTGGCATTGTTGCTATGCATGGGAGAGGGCCTTAACACTCATTTTTGAAACCTACATACACGAACGCGCACTCTTTGTTCTTTGATTTTTGCATTTTTTTGTAGCTATGCATAGAGATGTACAAAGAGTCATTGGGATGCCATCCAAAAAGATAAGTTGCAATGTTGGGAGCTAGCAAGTGAGGCAACTAAGGCATAGAACTTGGCATACCTTGTCACCAAAGACACCAAAGTCACCACTAATGCCATTGGTTACACATGAGGGAGGACCTCAATGATCAAGGAATACATACATTCTTACCAATACTAACAATCTCTTCCACTAAGCTACAATCATCTTGCAATTGAGGAGCAAGAAAGGCCAAACTTGGCATTATCTTGGGCATGATTTGAGTCTCCAAGGCTTTCTTCTCAACTCATGGAGCCTATTTGAAGTGGCCCTTTAGTTTATCTCGAGCCATCTCGAAATTCTTTGGTGCATAGTTTTCTTCACACAAGTTCAAGAACTTGAATGAGAGTGTTATTTGTGCGTCATCAACAAGGAATGCTCAACTTTGGGCCTGTTTCTCAGCCATATTAATGTCTTTACACGTTTCTTGAGCAGGTATCAATTGTGGTGGATGCAACCATCACTCGTGGTAGTTCATCAACACTTGTTGGTCTATTTTGCAGAGTGTGTTGAACCTTGCATAGGGCTATTCTTGGACTGATTTTGGAAAAGGGATTTCTATGCTTTGAAGAATGCCAAAGGTAAATGGTAGCATGTTGATGGGCATGTTAAATAGTTACCTAAACCATCTACTTCATCTATGAAGGTAGAAGAAATAAATGATATTTTTGATGAGTTTGATGTGTCAACACTTGATAATATTGTGCCTAATGAGGCTCTTATTATTTATTCCCTTGTTCACACATGGCTGCTATATTATGGTGATTCTTGCCATGTGAAACTACATGGAGAGCGTATATCTAGTTATGTAGCAAATTCTCTTGGTGTAGTGAGACTTGGTGATTCTTAGAAGTTTGACATTTTTGGGATTGGATATGTGGTTGTGCAATGTGTTGATGCTTCACAATTTACCATGCATAATGTACATCATGTGCCTCAGGTTCAATGCATTTTAATGTCAGTTGGTTTGGTTTGGTTGATGACAGTGTGTTCACACATATCACTATCAAAATATATCAATAGGACCCTTCCCCTTGTTCCCACATGCTAAATGTTGGGTTGCTTACATTTATATCTAGCATTACTTCCCTCTTCCCTCTTCCAAAGTTCATACTTCTTAATGGTCAATGAAGGTAAGCACTTGCAATCTAAATCTTTTAATTGTCAAGTAGAATTTAGAAATAGTGAACCTTTGCATGCTAATCTCATTTGGAAAGGGTGTTAATAATTCCATAGGATTTTGGAACCACACTATCATTTTTATATCTTATTTTGTCTACGAACTTCCAAATAGAGATGTGAAATCTAACATTTTACGTGGTGTGTGCGTGTAAAAGAGAGAGAGAGAGAGAGAGAGAGAGAGAGAAAGAAAGAAAATAAGTAATGATTGCCACCATAAAACCTTTACATAGAACAAGAGGATCAATCAAATTATGGAGAACATGTTAAAAAATTTTACACCTCAGAAGTAGAGTGCTTGAGATAGTTATTTGTTGTAACTAGGAAAGTTTGCTTGTCAATGATGAGGAGTAGCCTATGGTTGGTAGGCTACAACAAAACAACAAAGAAATTGCACTCTAGGAAAGTTTGCTTGTCAATGATGAGGAGTAGCCTATGGTTGGTAGGCTACAACAAAACAACAAAGAAATTGCACTCTGGTCATTTGGTGCATCCCCATTCAAAACACATTGGATAGTAGTGATGAAGAATGGTGGCACTCCTACATGGCGAACTTCCTTTTTCACAAGGTATCCTCTTTGACCTACACAATGGAACACACGAAGCGCACAAAAAAACACACAAGGAACATAGACAAGGAGAGAGAAAGAAAAATAGACATGGAGAGAGAGAGAGAGAAAGAGAGAGAGAGACAGAGAGAGAGAGAGAAAGGGAGAACACACATATATGTCGCCTCTGTTCTTCAATTGATAGAATATATGCGACATTCTTCTATTTTGAGTATGAGTGTATATCCATATAAAAAGAAAGGGTTGCATGTCCTTACAATCGAAAAAAATTTATTCATCATGTCTTTGAATCACATGGGCTACCTAGATCCATAATTTTAGATAGGTGTCTTTGATTCATGGAATAATTCTAGAAATTTGTTGCCAAAATCCTAAATCATATTTGGAGGAAATATGTGTTCAAGAAGTTAAATTGGTGGACATAATTTTGGATAGGTGTCTTTGATTTATGAAATACTTCCAGAAATTTGTTGCTAAAAAGGAGTTCTCTCTCCTTCTTTCTTATTTTGAAGAATATTATCCCAAGGACAAAAATAGCTTATTTTGGATTAAAAGGACTCCGAAGCCTAAACCCCATACCTCAGCTCCTCCATATACACCCTCCAAGGCCCAAGCCTCTTCAAGCTATCCATTTTTTGAGAAGAAGTAAAAGAAAGAAATAAAGATTTTAAGTCTCCTCCTTAAGGTATCAATATTTCATCATAATTCTTTGTTTTCATTATGCATGCACTTGGGAGAGTATAGAGCAAGTCTATGCTCTAAGTTTGAAAAAATCTTCCCCAAAGTTCTTTGGGAACATCTCAAAGTAGTCCCATCCACAATTATTTCTAGTTGTTGTCCCTATGGTACACCGCTTGCTTTTGACACACATAGATTTCTCGTAGGGTGTCTATTCCCACTGATCTCTTCAATTCCTTATGAAGCTCATTGTGTGAGCTTTTATGAGCTCATAGTTCTTAGTAGGCAGCCTTTGACAATCTTGAAGGTAGCATTTATGAGTTTTTTGAAGTACAATCGGCATCCAATCACTTCCAACTTTGGCATGGAGGTGCTTTGGCAATTACCTGTTGATATATTTAGGTAGTGATGTTTGTGAACACACTAGGACTGTTGGGGCACTTGTTTCCCTCTTTAGGAGGTTTTTTCCCATGGCCTGTATATATGACTATTACCCTAATGGGCTACTTACTTTTTGTACATTTTAGTGGTAATACATTTAGTATTGTGTGTTGTGCTCCAAGCTTCTTCTTCTTCTTTGTGCTATTCACATGCTTTCGCAAACCTCAAACTCCAAAAATTGGTATCATAGCAAGCCGCCGCTTCATCTAGGACATCGTTGACAACCCTCTGGTCACAATCCCAAAATCGCACAAAATTTGGTGAGCATACTGAGGGTGATTAGGAGTTCAAAACAGCTTCACCTATGTCATGTCGAAATCATGATCTGAGCTCATTTTGGCCTCCGAACACACTATCGTAGCACTTGTGCAGGAAATTTCATCTTTTTGTGCCAAAGATATATACAAGTTTTGGTTTGCTAGTATAAGCATCTCGAAGTTTGCTACAAGTTTAGTAGAACTCGACAGGGTAGTTCTGTTCAACTTTTTGAGATACAATCATTTTTCTGCATCAGGGTATTTTAGTCAGTGGCCATGGCTGAACGCAGTGATGTATTCCTTATGTTGGCTATTGAGGATAAATTGGATGGTATCAATTACCCATTATGGGCTTATATGATGCGTCATGTATTGGTTGCAAAAGGACTGTGGAATATTGTGCAAGGTGTTGAAAAACTTCCTATTACACCTGCAAACATAGTTGTTGAAGGTGATGCAGATGGCATTGAAGATGACGATATTCTTCATCTTCATGTTCATGTTGCAGTTCTTGCTCCACCTACTATAGAGCAAATTTGGTGGGATGGTAGAGATGCTCAAGCACATGCATTAAACGCCTTGTCTATCAAACATGCCATTATTCCTCACATTTGCTCTTGTAGAACAACTAAGGATGCTTGGGATACACTTACCACTTTATACCATGCAAGGAATGAGGCTCGTGTTGCTTACCTCCAAAAACAGTTGGAGAGTGAGCACATGAATGAATGAATGAGATTCCATGGATAGTTTTCTGACAAAGATCAAAGATTTGAAGGAACAATTGATTTCCGTTGATGAAGTCTTGCCTGATAGTTCACTTCTGCAAACTATTCTGAATGGTCTTCCCAATTCATATTAGAGTTTTGCTTCTACTCTTCATTTGATGATGAAAGGCAATCCAAATGCCTTAACATTTGAGGAGTTATTCTATGTTCTTTTGCAGGAAGATCAATCTAGGCAGAATAGGTCCATTATGCATGTTGTAGATCAAGCTTTCTTAGCTGGTCAGAAGGGAAAAGGCAAATTGAGCTCTTCTAATAGTAAGCAAAAATCTGCTAGTTCTGCACAATCAAAGAAGGATGACAGAGACGAGAAGAAAACAGAAAAGCAAAACTTTTTTTGAAAATATTGTAAAAGAAATAATCATGTCATAAGGAGCTATCCAAAAATGGTTAGTAAAGAGGCAAGGAAGAAAGAGGTTGGAATGGTAATTGCAGAGGCTTCTACACCCAAAACAGAGTCTACTAATCTTGTGTAGAATGAAGAATGGGCATTTACCACTATTTGCAGTTATGACCCATCTTCTCATGAATAGTGTATGTCTATAATAGACTCAGATGTTTGGTACTTTGATAGTGGGGAAACCAAACATATTACCTCGCATCACAGTTTCTTCGCTTCACTCGAGCCTGCCCCTATAGGGAATACTATCACATGTGCCAACAACTCCTCCAAGACTATCATGGGAGTTGGTGAGATCATTCTGACTACTACTGATGGTGGTTCTATTACATTGTTAGATGCCTTATTTGTGTTAGGGTCAAGAAGAATTTGTTATCAGTGTCAGCTTTGTTGATGATAGATAAACACTCCATGATCTATCAAATGGTGATGTCATTATTTCTTCTAACATTATATCTCATGGGTTTTATAAGCTCATAGACTATGAAAAATATGTGAATGCTTCAGCATGTGCAGTACATTATTCTCAAGCTATGTCAGATGCAAAGCTTTGGCATGCATGCTTTGGTCACCTAAATTTTGCTAGTTTGTTATGCCTGTAGAAATTTGAAATGGTGTCCTCTCTACCCAAACTTGTGGCACCAGGTAAACATGTTTGTGAAGGCTGTATTTTGAGCAAAATGCAGTCTTCCTCATTCCCAAAATATGGTTCAGTTCAAGCTACTCAAAAATTGCAGCTTATTCACAATAATATATGTGGTCCTATGCAAACTCCCTCTTTTGGAAACTATCTTTACTTCGTGACTTTCATCAATGATTTTTCCAGGCATGCATGGGTATATCCATTGAAAACAAAGTCCGAAGTGTTTATATGCTATGGTTTTGGCTGAAAATATGTTAGCATGTAAAATGGATATCCTCAATTCTGATTCGGGCGGAATGTATGTCTTCTTATTTTAATGCATTTCTAGCTACAGGTGGGATAAAACATCAGTGTATAGTTCTGTATACAGCTCAATAGAATGGACTGTTGAACAAAAGAATAGGTCACTCATGGAGATGATGAGGTGTATGGTCAAGAGTCAGGCTTTACCACATAGTTTCTGGCTTGAGGTTGTTATGTGTCCAGCATATGTACTTAATAGATGTCCCACTAAAGCATTGCAGTCTATCACTCCATATGAGGCTTGCCATGGTCGCAAGCCATCTATTGCTCACCTGCATGTTTTTGGTTGTCTGGCATATGCATTAGTGCTTGAACAACAATGCAGAAAATTAGATGATAAAGCAGTGAAATGTATTATTGTTGGGTACAGTCCTGAAAGCAAAAGTTATCATCTGTATCATCCATAGACTAAATGCATTTTGGTGAGCCATGATGTTGTTTTTATGGAAGATGCTATTCAGCCATTACTTTCATGTACTAAGGAAACATCAGTTAGCTCCAAATACATGTATGACAATTTGTTGCCTCTTTTTATAGGTGGATAGTCTAGTACTGGTCCTAATCAGGCAACTTCCTAGCCTTTAGAGGTCTCATGTGATGATGCAGATTGTTCCATTTCTGATGTTGATTTACATGATGCACTTGTTGATGAGAGATTTGATATTGATGAAGCAAAAACTATGCCAAATTGGCTAGTGCAAACTTTGTGTGATATAATATTAGATGCACCTCTGTCATATCGTACTCGTTATGGCTCTCATAGTGCTTCTTTTGTATCATATTTCTATGATATGGCTGCCCCTAGTCTCTGTAATGAGAATGAGTCTGTTTTGTTTGATGAAGCACAAAATTCAAAAAAATGGATGGTTGCTATGCAATCTGAATATGATGCTGCAATGAACAATGGTACCTGGTCTTTATGTGACTTACCTCCTGGCAAGAAGGCCGTTGGCACTTGGTGGGTATACAAGCTAAAGTGTAAGCCTGATGGAATAGTTGACAGGTATAAGGCTAGGCTTTTTGTAAAGGGTTATGCTTAAGAAAGAGCCATTGATTTTGACTAGCTCCTACATGCTGAATGACTACTGTTCGTAGCATTTGTGCACTTGCAGCTCATCATGGTTAGAATGTACATTAGTTGGACATTAAAACTACAATTCTGAATGGTGGTTTGCATGAAGAAGTGTATGTTTTTCAGCCCCATGGCTTTGTGCAGAAAGAGCATGAAAACGAAGTGTGCAAGTTGAAAAAGGCATTATATGGTTTGAAGCAAGCATCATGTGCTTGGTATGAAAAGATACATGCCTACCTGATTACACATGGTTTTGAGAATAGTCCAACAGAGAGCACCTTATATGGTAAGCATGGTAATGATGTGTTTTTTATCATTGTTGTGCATATTGATGACATGTTTCTCACTGGTCCTCATGAGAAGCATATTGCTTATTTTAAGGTTGATTTGCACGCCTCATTTGAGATGTCAGATTTGGGGCATTTGCATCATTATTTGGGCATTCAGTTCATGCAAGTTGATGGCGGAATAGCTTTGTGTCAAACTAAATATATTAACACATTATTGCAGCATTTTGGCCTTGATGACTGCAAACCTATTGCCACTCCTATGGAGATAGGTTTACGATTGAGTCTTCATGATGTTGGAAATGCGTTTGATGCTATTCTTTATTAGCAGGTTGTTGGATGCTTGATTTACTTATGCATTACTCGGCTAGAGATTCAATTTGTTGTCTCACAAATGATCAAGTTTGTGCATTGCCTAGGTGTCAAGCATTGGTAGGCGGTTAAGCACATCTTTCGCTACTTGAGTGGTACCCGACTACTTGGATTGTTTTATCCCAAGGGGGGATCACTACCGCCATATTTACATGCTTTTTTTGACTTTGAATGGGTTGGTTGCTATGACACTCGTGTGTCCACTAGTGGCTTTTGCTTCATGCTTGGTAGCTCATGCATATCTTGGTTGAGCAAGAAGTAGCCTACTATGGCCACTTCCAGTTGTAAGGCTGATTATAGGGCAACTTTCACAACGACTATTGAGTGTGTGTAGCTTAGATGCCTTATGGCTGATTTGGGTGTTGGTCAATCTTGTGCCACCACCATCTTCACTGACAGTCAGAGCACATTGGCAGTTGCAAGGAACCCTGTGTTCCATGCTTGCACTAAGCACATTGAGGTGCACTATCATTATGTCAAGGAGAGGTTCTCTACTGGAGAGATCAATTTGGTATGTGTACCCACACAGGGGAACATTGTAGACCTTTTCACAAAGGCTCTGCCTAAGGAGAAGTATGAAGCTTTCCGCAAAGCTTTGGGCTTGCTTCCTTTTGTGGATTGATTCCACATAGCTTGACACTTCCTTATACATGAGTGTAAGCTCCTTGTTCACCCCATCAGTCAGGGGGGATTTGTGGATATATTTAGGTAGTGAAGTGTGTGAACACACTAGGACCATTGGGGCACTTTTTTCCCTCTTTAGGAGGTTTTGTCTCAGCTTGTATATACGCATATTACCCTAAAGGGCTACTTATCTTTTGTACATTCTAGTGGTAATACATTCAATATTGTGTGTTTTGTTGCACACTTCTTCTTCTTCCTTGTGTTGTTCGTGTGTGTTTCCACATACCTCAAACTCCAACATTACCAACTATCATCATCCTCTAGAATTTACTGGCAAATTTGTACAATGTTTGACATCTTTAGTTAGGAGTATTATCTCATTTTAAAATCTTGTATTTGCACAATTGTAGGCACATCATGTTCTTATATTTGGATCTTACTATAGTCATTTGATTGTAATGTTTGATGAGGATGTGATCAACACCTTCCTCATCAAACCTGAACATATAAGTATCTCAGTTACTTTGTGTTTCAAACATTATTATCAGAAGAAGAAAGATATGAGCAAAAAAAAAAACGAGAAAAGCAATGAGTTATTGCTGAAATGAGCTAGGTGTATTTGGGAAATAAAGATAGAAATAAAAACACCACTTTTTATCAATTCCATGTATATTTTATAGATACAACTTCATTAACTTTGTAAGTAGGCCGATGAGTCCCTAGATCTCCTCTACAAGTGAATTTAAGTATCTTTTCTCTTGTTTGGTTTTGAACTAGATTAGAAATTGTATGTGCATGAAAAAGGGGGAATTGAGAATGTCTAAATATCAATTGAGCACCTAATTCTCTCTTGATTCTTGTCGCTTGGTTTATACTTTACTTTTCTTGTTGGCAACTAATGTTGCTAGCCAATGTCATTATCCATTTCCAGATTCAGAAGCTTCATTCGAATGCATTTGAACTTGGAAAAGGTACTTATTGCAAAGTCCTTTATTTATCCAATGTTGGCAAATGATACCCTCATGCATTTGCACATTTTGAAGCTTCATTTTCATGCATTGGAACTTGGAATGAAGGTACTTATTGCAATAAACTATAAGAGATAAAATAAAAATTCTTATCTTTTAATGATAAATTTTCACAAAAGGGGAATCACATTTCGAGCTCCACATTGCTGTGGAGTTATTTTTGTAGAACAGTGTTGAATCCTCAATGAATTATCCTACCTTTTGTTTGAACACACGTAGAAACTAATGGAGAAAATGAACTTTGACACACATAAGAAATGCATGAACTCACTATCCTCTAAATCATGCAGTTAACCCCTTCTCATTTCCTTCTCTCTCTCTCTATCCATGTAAAACGCCCAAGTGGATTTCCACATGACTTCCACTTGGTTGGCACGCATGTGATAACTCTCAGTAAGAGTAGGTTCATACCTTGCCCATGTCCTATGTAACATTTTCTTCCCCTTAAGTCCATTTTTGTCCTCAAAAATGGTGTTGGAAGGCATGTGTGTGAGAGAGAAAGAATTTTGTGATTGCTCCTACTAAAGCCCATGTACCCTATGTACATGGGCATCTGGTGTTTCTTCATATCCTTCCCCTTAAGAAGACTCTTTGGAATGCAAAGCAAAGGTGGGAAACCATCTGTGAATGGTGACCACCTAGTCCAATGTAGCACTATCCTCTAAATTATATTGTATCTTTACTAGGAACTCTTTATATAGGTGATTCCTTGTCCATTTCTCTCAAGTTTATAGTACCCTTTTAGACCCATTTGGAACAGATTGACTAAATTATTATTAGAGTAGGAGACCATTGAGCTATCTATGTATATTAGTTTGGGAAAACGGGGAAAAACTTGGAATTCCCCAACAAAAATTCATCAAATTACATATGTGCCTCTACCACAAACAATGGAGGCTAAATACAAAGACTTACAACTTGGCGCATTAAAAATCTAGTAGGTACCAAAGGTAGAATCGGGATGGTATCATTCAAATTTTAGTCCGGAAAAGTGAAAGCAAGTAAAGCGCATAGGTAGACTTGGTTTTTGGGCCAAGAAACAACAAGATAAATCTTGATAGTATGTCTAATTTGGAATACATGTATAAACAAATGGACAATGGAGAGAGAATGTCACAAATGGAGAAAGAATGTCACAAATGGAGGAAGAATGTCACAAATGGAGATAGATTATATAAACATCCTACAAGTCAAATACACAAATGCTAAAAGATATCTTGCCTACTTATCTTGACTTAATAAGACTATGATTAGACCAATAGGTAACCAAAACATGACTACTTCATTTAATCCTATTATGAACTATGGGCATGATAGGCAAAACAAGATGCATGCATATTGATTAGACTAACTTGATTCACCTATTTTGAAGAGATTATGAATGAAAATAAAGGGCCTATTGTAGAGGAGCTTCAAGAGGTACCAACTACTCAAATAGGGAAATCAATAAAAACTCACATCTTAAGATCAAAGTTAATTCCTCAAGATAGTAGTTTGATATGTCTATATCAAGAGAGAGGATCAAAGAGAATGTTCTAAGATTTATCCTTAATATACAAACCAAGTACTTCAAATATAGAAGAAATAACAACCACATACCTAGACATTGGTAAAAATTATCACTAGATGCCAGAAGATGATACAAAACAATTATAAGTATCAAGTGAAGCCACTGTTTTCAGAGAAAGGTCACAAATGACAATGGGGAAGGAACTAGTTTAGTTCATGAAGAAAATTGACATAAAAGAAGTAGCACAATCCAACCAAATCCATTATTTCATGATGAATTCACACATTATAGATCTCAAAGTGTTAGCTTTTGTTCTACATGATTAAAAGAACAATGTAGAGATCATGATGTTCTAAATGAACAAGACAAAAATTCCTTCTCTCTATTATGGAATCCTAAATGGGGTAGGTGCCTTAGGCCATTCGAAGTAGAAAAATGCATGAAAATGTATCATGATGGCTCAAGAGATAATTATGATCATGTCAAAGAGTTCAAACAGGTGTCTATAGCAAAGCAAGCTCAAGAATTTTTCACATAATGCGAAGCTTTTGGATGAAAAATCATAAGTATTATACTGGATAGGCTTAAACCATCGAAACCATTCATTTATACATTCGAACCAAATACACATGAGCTTATCAAAGAATTTTTCAAGTGAGGCGTAGAAAATGAACTTCTTCATAGATCTATACCTTCAAATAAAGTAAAGGTAAAAATAGTAAGGATTTTTTCTAGATGATTTGAAAAGTAAATAGAATGATAGGTCTCTTTTCAATCTTAGAAAATTATTATTATGGAAATTATGCTTACCTTTCTATATGAAAAAACTAATAAGCATGGACAAATGTCTCAAGTAATGTTCTGAATTGGAAGATAAATTAGCCCGAGATTTAAACCTAGTTGTGTGTTTGAATTGAGTATGCATCTATCATGGGAATATCAATAACGTTTATTATAGAGGGATTGGCAAACCTAGTGGCCAAGAAAATAGGAATGAGTTATGCAATCGGTGGTAGAATTCTTCTCATCCATCCTTTGTAGAAACCCAACATATAAAGAGATAGTTGCAATATGGGGAGATCATGCAACATAGTTTTGTCCAAAAATGAGTGTCTAACTACACCAAATTATGGCAAGCCTCATTGAGTGACAAACCATACAATTTTATGATATTGAGTAAAAGGAGACTGACCATAATACTATAGACTATTATGAAGGGCTTTGGTGTGCAGAACAAGAGGAGCAAGGAGGAGATGGAGGGAGAGAGAAGAGAGGAGAGATACGCACAGATGCATGGGAGCCTCAAAACCCACATAATGAAATCTCTTGAGGCAAGGCTCTATATATGATGTATATATATGAATATAGGGGTAAGGTCACATGATCCTTACATCCCCAGCAATCTCCCACTAAGGGTTCAATGTGACCATAAGTGGTAACACATACAAAGAATAATGTAGGACTATACAATGATGTACAAGAAGATTCTGGATCTCTACCCATACCAGATCAGCCTACACCAACTGCCTCGAACAAGGTGTATCCATGCACCTCAAACTCCTTGACTCATATCGATAAGAGTTAAGCTCACATCTGACTGATGCAAGAACTAACGAAGTTCCCGCAAAGCTTCCACTCACTCTATGCCTATGTCAATCATCAAACGAGTGACAACTCCAAGTGCAAATGCTTCAATAGCAACTGCAATGTCTGGTCTCGAGCATAATAACTCGTACATTAGACTCCCAAATGCTGACAAAACATGTGCTATACTGGCTAACCTAAGCATGTCAGCCATGCCTATATCCAAGGCATCCAATGCACCATTGTCAAGACCAACATGTCCTGACATATCTGTGTCAACATCTGGCATGAGCGAATCCAAGAATGACTGCATAACTGCTGACTCCTCAGCATCCAAATCAGCCATCCTCTCAACCAAGGATGTGTCTAGCTTTGCATCCTAAGAGCTAGTATGCTCTAGCATGTCCTCACATATATGTGTCAACATCTGGCATGAGTGAATCCAAGAATGATTGCATAATTGCTGACTCCTCAGCATCCAAAGCAGCCATCCTCTCAACCAAGGATGTGTCTAGCTGTGCATCCTGAGAGCTAGTATGCTCTAGCATACACTGTGTATCATAAGAGCTATCATGCTCTACCACACCAAGTGTATCATCATGCTCCACATGAGCTAACTGCACAACATCAATACCAAGGTCAAAGTGATGATCAAACTCTAACTAAGTATCATCACAATGCTCTACATGAGCATCCACATCATGCTCTAAAGCATCCAACTGATCATCCAAAGTATGCTCCACATGAGCATCCATATGATCAACAAAATCATGCTCTAAATAAGCATCATGAGCATCCAAAACATACTCTACATGTGCATCCATCGGAGCATCTGAATCTTTCCATACATATGTATCATGAATGGCAATAGATCTATGTGTAGGTAGACTAAATGAGACATGATGAGTCTCACCATCGCACATAAGGTTGAACTCCCACTGAGACGAGAATGTCTCTCACATGAAGTACTTGCAGTGGATACATGTGCCCAATCCTAGCACCTCTGACAAGATGCATAACATCTGCTCTCCTATAACTGGTTAACTGAAATCAAGCTCATAGGGAATGAAGGCACATAGCGTACATGTCTGAGTATAAGTGATGCTCCACTAGGTAGCATAAGGCATACATCTCCTGCACCCTCAATCTCATATACCATACCATCAATCATGTGCACACATCCACGACTCTCACCTGAGAATCGACAAAACCACTCACGATGTGGAGTAACATGAAAAGTGGCTAATGCATCAAGCAACCAAGCCATATGTGTGCTATCCAATGAACAAGAGGAATCTTGAGATGAACCATAGGAGAAAGTGATATCACCATCACTAGCATAATCAACTGCCATAGACTCTCCTGAAATCACTACTTGACTTGCATCATGTGCATATCTCTGACATCATCATCGCATCTACCTGAAGCAACATCGATGAATATGGCCCTCACGAACACACTACCAACATCAAAGCTGTTGATGTGATCTACGTCTCACATGAGTCAATGGACTCACATATATATCATGTAGTCTCTGCCATAATGCACTACTTGTTTTCTCATGCATAACAGACTTATAGCTGTAACCAGATAGTGGAGCTAGCCAATGCATCCATATCCATCCATACATGGTCAGAAACGTCACGAGGCCTCTATGCATCTCTATGCACATACATGTGTAACCCTGCACTAACCAATGTATGCCACATCTGAGCTTTCCATCTCAAAAAGTCAGTCCCATCGAATTGAGAAGACACCATGCTAGCAATCCAAGAGACTATAAATATAACAACAGACTAGAAATAATACTCTATCTTCAATAGGATCACACCTGCATATCCATATGCATAATTCACATCACAAATATGTCACTGGTGAAGAAACCATGTGAACCACATGTCACATAATCATGCATCTACCATGTACATAAAACCATGAGCATAAGCATGCTCACCAAGTCTCCAAACCAATCAAGTAGATGTGAAAGAATCCAGGGAAAAATTCGACAGAGTATCCCCTGTAAATTGAGCAATCAAGCAAGATAATCAATAACAAAAGAACAATGAATAACCTGTCACCACCTGTCACTGATCCAACCAAAGATAATGGCAAATACATATGCCCAAAAATTGATGGCAATATATGCCAATACAATGGCGATACACCTCCCACTCAAGAATAAATCTTGCAAGATGGTCCAACATGTCACGAATAATGTGTGACCAAGTCCAAGTGAATGGAGATAATCAATGATCCAAAGCTATCACACAAGCTTCAAGATCCACTAGAGCTCTCTTCTAGCATAAAAGCTGTCAAAGTTTTGACAGCATCTCCTCTGTAAATGGGACTCTAAACCAAAAAATAACCATGTAGGAATCACCATCCATATATGCCAAGAATCACACTGGCACATAGATATCAAATCAATGACCTAATAGTCAATCAAGGTGAAGGATCATGTACCTACAAAGAAAACAAAAATACAAATACCAACCAAGATCCACAATTAACTCTCATAGAATTATGTGCAACCGGTAACTAAATCCATAACCAAGTGGCATAATCAAGATATAGACCACAATGCCACTATACATCCACTCACAATGCCGTGATGACACTCATGATGACATAAACCTCAAAAAGGATTATATCACAATGTCATCTCACATGCCAAACACGTGACAAGATTATGCTCTAGTCTCATATGGAGGAGCTATCAAAGTGATCATACATGTACAATGCCTTGAAGCTCTGAAAATAAGAGCTTGCACATCAAAAAGTCTCTCTTGAAGTTCCAAACCAAAATGAAACTCCAAAAGCAACTAGGGTTGTTTTGGTGAAAATACGTTGCTCTGTGTTTTGCTGTTTCCGAGGTGATAACCTCTGAATATGAACTTTTGCTCTTCAAAAACTTCAAGAACTTTTTTTAACTACATAATGAGATAAATAACACCTCAATCGGAGGTGCGTAGCTCAAGATATGCACAAAACAAGCACCTGCTTTCAATTTGACTTTCACCTGCAACACTACTGCTCTATATTTTGTAGTCTCAATGATCTTGTACTCAGAATTTGGATTTATGTTCTTCTACAAAGTTGTAGAGGCTATTCCAACCTACGCATACCAAGTCGAATCATCTCATTCCGATTTTGGAAACTCAACTTATAGCCAAAACATTGACATGTTGTCCAAGTGATTGTAGATTTGTCTTCTACATCAGTCTGTGTTTTTTGAATTTTTGGCAGTCTAAAACTCCAAACCAGGTTTTATGCCCTTATATGAAATTTTAGAGTTTTTTGTTAGCTACACAAAGATTTTTAAAATGCATCAATCCGAGCTTTCTAGCTCAAGTTATGGCCAAAATACTGAACTATTGTTGAGAGATGCCGACCTGCACTTTCACCTCTTGTGACTTAAGCTTCCATTGAAGCTTCTTGCACACAAGCCTTCAACATGCTCTGATACCAATGAAGAGCTTTTGTGTGCATAACAAGAGGAGCAAGGAGGAGATGGAGGGAGAGAGAAGAGAGAAGAGATGTGCATAGATGCGTGGGAGCCTCGAAACCCACATAATGAACTCTCTTGAGACAATGCTTTATATATGATGTATATATATGAATATAGGGGTAAGGTCACATGATCCTTACATCCCCAACATATTATTATAAATTTCAACAAATGAGGAAGCCTCTTATTCATCAACCTTTTTTCTATTAGCATTTGGTCTTATAAAGATCCTCATAAAATTCCTCAATACCAAGTATAAGAGCTAGCTATGATCTTCCAAACCATCATAAAGTAACATGCAAAAGATGGGTAAGTTTTTGAGGATTAATTCCTATTCTTCCCTTTTAAGATAGTGGTAAAAATGATTACTAGATGCTAGAAGATGATACAAAACAAGTATAAATATCAAGTGAAGCCATTGTTTTCATAGAAAGGTCACAAATGACAGTGGAGAAGGAACTAGTGTAATGCATGAAAAATTTTGACATAGAAGAAGTATAAGAAGTAGCAATTCAACCAAATTCATTATTTCATGATGAATTCACACATTATAGATCTCAAAGCATTAGCTTTTGTTCTGCATGATTAAAAGAACAATGTAGAGATCATGAAGTTCTAAATGCACAAGACAAAAAAATCCTTCTCTATATTATGGAATCCTAAATGGGGCAGGTGCCCTAGGCCATTCAAAGTAGAAAAATGCATGAAAATGTATAACGATGGCTCAAGAGATCATTATGATCATGTCAAAGAGTTCAAACAGGTGTCTATAGCAAAGAAAGCTCAAGGCTTTTTCACATAATGTGAAGCTTTTGGATGAAAAATCATAGGTATTATGCTAGGTAGGCTCCAAGCATCGAGACCATTCATTTATACATTTGAACCAAATGCACATGAGCTTATCAAAGAGTTTTTCAAGTGAAGTGTAGAAAATGAACTTCTTCACAGATTTATACCTTCAAATAAACTAAAGGAAAAAACAATAAGGACTTTTTCTAGATGATTTGAAAAGTAAATAGATACGTGCCCTCCACGATAGGTCTCTTCTCAATCTTAGATAAATTTTTAATATGGAAATTATGCTTACTTTTTTATATGAAAAAACTAATAAGTATGGACCAATGTCTCAAGTCATGTTTTGAATTGGAAGATAAACTAGCCCAATATTTAAACCTAGTTGTGTGTTTGAAATGAATATGCATCTATCATGGGAAAATCAATAACCTTTATTGTAGAGGAATTGACAAACCTATTGGCCAAGAAAATAGAATGAGTTATGCAATCGATGGTAGAATTCTACTCATCCATCCTTTGTAGAAACCCAACATATAAAGAGATAGTTGCACTATTGGGAGATCATCCAACATAGTCTTGTCGAAAATTGAGTGTCTCGCTACACAAAATTATGACAAGCCTCTTTGAGTGACAAACCATACAAATTTATGATATTGAGTAAAAGGAGACTAACCATAACACTATAGACTACTATTATAAATTTCAACAAATGAGGAAGCCTCTAATTCATCAACCTTTTTTCTATTAGCATTTGATAAAGGATTCTTATAAGGATCCTTATAAAATTCATCATTACCAAGTATAAGAGCTAACGATGATCTTCCAAACCATCATAAAGGAACACAAAGATGGGCAAGTTGTTGAGGATTAATTCATATTCCACCCTCTTAAGATGTGTCTCATCCATCTCTTGAATGCCATAAGGTGATGGGAAAGAGATGGTTGAACCATGCTGTAAGAGGGAGGATTAGGAAGTAACCCTGAACCATGGCTTTTGGGGCAAGTGGTTAGCCGATCTCCTACCTGCAAACTTTATGACACAAACTATAAGGTATTTTAGTCTATCTTAGGATGAAAATCCCTACACCTCCCAATGTGGTTGTACTAAAGTTTTCATTGATCTTTGAAAATCTAAAAGGAGATATGCTATTGCTAATCCAACTATAGTGGAGAATATCTAACAAAGTTTATGATAGTCATATAGAAGATCCATACCACATATAGCCACATGAAAATCATTGGCATGGATATTATCTAGAAAGAGAGTCTTTTTAGTGTGGGTCAATATTATTTCTAAGAGAGAGGAACATAGTAATATTTTAGTATCTAATATAGTAATGCCATCTCCCACTCTAGAAAGTTTCTTCATAATCAATGCCATATGTTTGTGCATATCCTTTTGCTACCAATTGTGCTTTATGCCTGCTTATGCTACCATCAGCATTGTGCTTCACCTTGTAAACCCACTTGCAGCTTATGGGTTTCTTTCCTTGCGGCAATAGAACCAACTTCAATGTTTCATTTCCATGAAGTGCAACCATCTCCTCATCCATAGCTTTCTCCATAGCTCTCTTTCCTTGCGGCAACAAAACCAAGTTCAATGTTTCATTTCCATAAAGTGAAACCATCTCCTCATCCATAGCTTTCACTTGATTTTTTAGCATTTTCACTATCGTTTGAGTCAAGATTAACTCCTTCTTTGGCATCTACATAGAAGCTTGACATTTCATCAAACATCACATCTCTGCTTACCTTCACCTGTCATGCGAGTAGGAGGTAGGATTTATATCCTTTTTGCTCAAGGGAGTACTTGATGAAGATACATATTTTTGCTTTTGGATCAAGCTTTGTCCTCAACTCATGAACATGTACATATGCAAAACAACCAGATACTTTCATATGTGATAAGTTTGGCATTTTACCTGTAAACTTCTCTTCATGTGTAACTTGATGTACAACAATAGTAAGAGTTTTTTTCATGATGTATATAGTAGTGTGCACAACTTTTGCCCAATAACAATGAGACATATTCTTCTCAGCCATCAAGGCTCTTGCTATTTCTGCAATATGTCTGTTTTTGCATTCAACAATTCCATTATGTTGTGGTGTGTATTTGCATGAAAACTATCATCGAATTCCATGACCTTTTAGAAAGCTATTGAAATCATTTGACCTATATTCACCTCCTCCATCAGATTTTAGTGTCTGAATCTACTTTCTTGTCTGCTTTTCCACCATAGCCTTGAACTTTTGAAAGTGAGTAAACACTTCACTCTTCTCTTTCATGAAGTAAACCCATACTTTTCATATATGTTTATCAATGAAAGTGACATAAAACCTACATCCTCCCATAGATGTGGTCTTTGTGGGACCCTAAACATCTGTATGTACTATTTCTAGCACATTCTCACTAACATTCTTATCATGCAAAAATGATGCCCTTGACTGTTTACCAAATTGACACATTGCATGTACCTTTTGCATCATTGCAACCTTGAAATTTGGTAGTCCATTGACAAGCTCCTTTGATTGCGTCAATTTCAGCCTCTGCAAATTTGCATGTCCAATTTGCTTATTCCAAATCTCTATATCAGCAATAACACCCGCACCTTTTACAAACATAGATGCATTCATTTTAGGAATTTTTACATTTAAGGTGAACATCCTACCCACTTTGTTTCCTTTGGTGATCAATATTCCATCTTGTTTGTACTCTTCTACATATAACCCATTAGTATTGAACCTAATTTATAATCCCTGGTCAACCATTTGTCCAACAAAACTAGATTCTTTCTTATATTTGGAACATGCAGCACATCAACAAGATGTTTTACCTTCTTGTACTCCATAGATAGTGCTATGTTTCATGTATGATTAGTAGGACGTGATGTGTCATCGCCCGTTTCAACATATCTAGGAACTGACAATTTTTGCAAACTACTAAACCATTCTCCATGACTATTCATGTGACTCGAAGCACCTGAATCAACATACCAGACACTAATATTTGATTTCAAAACATCGATAGACAATGTATTCATCATGTGATGTTGGAACATGAACAACTTCTCTTAATTATTTGCACTTGTTGATGCATAGTTCTTTTGTTGCCTTTTGTTATTTTGATTCTTCAACCTGCAAACATGTTCAAAGTGTCAAGGTTTACCACAATTCAAGCATTCTTTACTATCATTACTTGAATCATTTCTTTGGAACATTCTATAGCCTCTTTGGCTCCCTTGCCTCGAAATTGTCCTCTACCTCCTACATAATTCTATTGTTGACTTTGGTCTTGGTTACTGTTTCCTCTTCCACTTTTGAAGCCTCTACCTCTGACCACTCCTCAGCCATAGTAGAATACTAGCTTAGAATTAGGTTTCCCTTGGGAGTTTGAGTCCTCAACAAGACTCTTTTTTTCAATAATCAGCATGGACATTAGATCAACAAAATTCGGAATATTTTCCCTAGTCTTAATAGAAGTTCTAAACTACTTACATGTAGCTCCTAAACCATGTAGACACACTTCCACCTTATCATCATCATCTACATCCACACCAATAGAAGCAAGCGACTGACATATGCTTTTGATTTTTAGGGTGTAGTCACTTACCAACATGATCTTTTTCTCCAGTGTATGCAACTTGTTCTTGAGTTGCAATTTACATGCCTTTGTATTGGTTTGATATAATGTGACCAAACTATTCCAAGCCTCTTTCAAAGTCTTGGCATCCTATATGTGCCCAATCATGCTATCCTATTTGCTAATAGACAACCAAAACATTACCTTTCGTGCTCCTTGATTCCATTATTCATATGCTCCTAACTCGTCTGTAATCCGATTCCTCTCTGGTAACTATGGAGCATTTTTATTCTCTCCTTCAATGTTTTTTTAGTATTCTTTTCCCATCACGAAACTCTTCATTCTGAATCTCCAAGCGTGAAAGTTGTTTTTGTTCAACTTGTTGCTCATAAGCTGACCCATTCCATCAGTGTTTGCCATTTATGCAATAATTCACAACATTGCAAAAACACTACAAGTAGTACCTCTGCTTGAACATTGTCACATTATAATGTGACAATTTGATGTCAAAAAAACATAGTTTTTGTGTATCAATAGTACATGGAATCGCTTGAAATTCTAGACCTAGAATATTTTAGTGTTGACAAACAAAAGACAAGCTGTATTTTTTGCAAATTGACTCGGTTTTTCCATGTCCCCCACCTTGTAGATCGAAACATAGGTCGAGATGGCTCCAAAATAGAAATCTGAGCAAAACTACTGACTTTAAAGCGATAAATCATGAAAATATTCTAACACCTTCTACCTTCACACCAAATTTTGTAGCAATATGAGTTTGTTTGTGAAGTGTGCTTTCTCCATGTCTTCTCATGGACTCTTTATCGTCAACCTTATCCACGAGCTCTCTATAGCCACAATAGCTCTGGTACCATGTCATGAGAAAGGAGATAAGGAAGAGAGCTCACTCACACAGTCTTACACTCAAAGAGGAGCACACACAGATTGAGGCAAGGATGAATGATCTTTTTCTTCTTCTTCTTCTTCTATTATATAAAAGAAATATACAAGAATGACCTAATACAACTTGTGCAATATATAAAGAACAATACATGAGGAAAATCCTAATGTCTGCAAATGAGTGAGCTGCCAAGAAACAAATGTGCCATCACTCTCGAGAGGCACTTTTTTCCCTCTTTAGGAGGTTCCTCCCCACTCTCAACTTGTATATACGCCTATAAACCTAATGGGTCACTTATCTTTGTACATTCACTTGGTAATACATTTTATGTTGTGTTGTGCTCCAGGATTCTTCTTCTTCCTTGTGTTGTTTGTGTTCTTCCATAGACTTTGATCTCCAACAATCTCCACAGCTCAAAGGATATCCAACTCAAGGTTAATGGTTGGAAGGACTAAGTTTTAGATATGCACTCCATGACCTAGAAGGTCCTAGAAATAAGCTAAATTTGAAAGGCAAGAGACGTATGTCTAGAAGGAAAGAAGTAGACACAACTTTTTGATACCTCTTTTCTTTCATGTAGATGCATAGTTTTTAGAAAAAAATCATATTTTGATCCTCATGAAAAATCATATATAGTGGCAATATCAAGGAGGGTAGGAAAAAAAAGCTATATCATCATTTTCTATAAAAGAAGTTGATAAGTATTGATCTCCTTGTTTGTAAAACCCTTAGTTTGTTTCAAAGGAGATTTATCCGACCCAACCGTACATTCAAAATGAGAGAATATAATATAATTTTCAAATGAAAGTCCCCTATAATAGGATTTCCCTTTTGTGTGAATATAATAGGATTCCCTTTTCATGTCAAGCTATAAATCAATATCCCCTATGAGACTCTCCCTTGATGTCGCCTTTTTCCCTTTAGAACTTTCCATTGCTATCTCTTTAGAGAAAACTCCAAGGAGAAGATCTCCTTTTCTCAATGACATGTTGAGCTTCCCATTGATAAAGATCTCCTTTTCTCAATGACATGTTGAGCTTTCCATTCATATCCCCTTTTAGAAAACTCCAATGAGGACTCGTTATATCTCCTTTCTCAATGAAAAAGAGATGTCTTAAATTAAGGGTATGTTCACACTAAAAAACAACAATGAAAAGTTGAAAGAAGTTGTGCCATTAACTCTATGTTCGGATGGGTAAGTGGTATGAAGAGAGTATGTGTGTATTTTTTTATCGATTGATGTTTGAATCTCAATAATGAGAATCGTACCATTAACTCTATGCTCGAATGGGTAGGTGGTATGAAGAGAGTATGTGTGTATTTTTTTATTGGTTCATGTTTGAATCTCAATAATGAGAACAATAAGGAAAAAAATCCTCTCTTGAAAAGAAATCCTCCTCATGTGCTAGAGTGATAAAGAGCCTCTTTGTGTGGTAGAGTGACAAGGAGAGCACACCAGCTTCAAATCGCACCTATAAAATATGAAAAACAACCCAAGAAAATGAATATAGAGAAATAATATCATTGAATCAAATTAGGATTAATGGATGAGGTGGAGTCCATACTTTGTAACTCTTACCTTGTCCCAATTGGAATAATTAATGTCCGAGCCTTTGTGTTGTAGGTTTGGGTGTGAACCAACCTTACATAAAAAGGGTAGAACTATCCCTTCAAATGATACTCAGTTACATCGTACAAACATGCAAAGGAACAAAAGAATAGAAAACAATAATGTATAGAAGGATAAGATAACACAACACTCTTACTTTATGTTCTTTTTCCTGTTCTCATAATTCTTCATATCATACTTATGAGAAAAAATTTGAGTCTCAATAATAGAAATTGCTTTATTGTTGCCAAATTCTTGTTTTAGTCTCTTCTTCTTGTGCTCATAACTCTTCTTCCTATGCTCATGGGAATGAGATTGAGTCATAATAATTAAGACTTCTTTTATTCATAAAGTTGTAGGTTCTATTCTTATTTTCTATTCAGACTATTGTTCTTTATAATAGTTGAAAATATGCCCCCCCCCAAAGTTTTGTGGTTAATGAGCACCACCTTATTGATATGTCAAAATGCCTACCTAATGAAATACAAAGTCAATTCTTTTTTTTTTAAATAAAGAAAATATTCATAACTAATGCAAACGCTTTTGATTTATAATTATGAATATAGTTGGTTATACTTTTTTTTTCACAAATAAAATTTTTAACTATTAATATAGAATAAAATATACAAAAACATAAGACAGAGCTACAAAGTAGTAGGTTGACAAACCTATCTTCCACTTGAGGAGCGATCCATTACCTTTTTATCTTATCTCTTTGGATTACAAAGATCACCGAGTGCTAAAATGGGTAAATAATTGTACTTTATGATAATTGACACAAATCATTATGTTTTATGATAATTGAGAGGATTGTTCAGTTTATTGGTTGGACTTAATGAAAAGAAGTAACATGAATTATTATGGTCTTGTGTGACTTGAATAAAGGTGGTGAGCTTTCACTCTCAGCAATTGGAATGGATCAAGGATGGCTTTGTACATCATTGCTCATAGAAAAAGATTCTCAACATCTCAATATGATATCATTATGACTTCTTATGTTATGTTTCATAGCAAGATGGGGCATACAACTATGCAAACCCTTCAAGAGATGATCACTCTCATTATCCACCACATCAACTTTCTTGTTTTTTGCCTTCATGAAGAATCTTTTGGCATGGGTCTTTGGATGATATGGCCAACATGAAAACATTATGCATAGATCCTATCATTCAATTGGAAAACCTTCATATCTTTGCTCATAATTTATCACATTAGATTCTTTTGTTATATTCTCTTGCTTTCTCCTACAAGGGGAATCTTTTGAGGGGGGTTGCAAAAGGACATGGCAAGCATCAAAACACTATGCATCAATTCCACCACTCAACCTCCAACATATGCAACCGATGCCTCTGAACCCACCTTAAACATAGATTATTGTGTGATCCTCTAATTATTTTTCACATAGCAGAGTACTGTGACAATACCAACATCTCCATGCTTCATTCACAACAAGACACAAAAAGAAGAGTACATTTAGGATATAACCATTTTGCACATTGAATTCTTATGTTTTTCATTGCATTCAAGAGAAGATCGTCATAAGATAAAAAACCATGTGCATAAGTTTTATTACTCAACCTTTGCCATATGTAGCATAGAAAGATTCATATCTTACGATGGTCTTTGGGCTATCCAATTCAAATCAATTTTGAAGTGTTTACTTTAACGAGCTTTCGAGCTTCGTATGTTAGTAATTGCTAGGCGTTTGTATGTTAGTAATTGCTAGGAGTCAACCTCTACTGTTTTGTTGGATATGGGGGTCTCATGGGTACTATGCCCGTTCATTTGTACAATTGTTTTTTCAATCATTCAACCAAAGGGAGAATCAATTCAAGCAAAGGGAAACTAAGTTTCTTCCAAATTTTCTCTTTAAAAAAGAAAATTGCTAAGAGCGAACTTTGCTTTTTAAGAGATTGAGGGGTCTATGAATGCTATGTATGTGTTTCATCAAATTAATTCAAGTTAATCCGAAAGAGAAGATCTCATTGATCGAACTTGTGAAAAGAAAATTTGTCCGTGCATGTTAGCTTGGCTGGATGGCCTTCCGCCTCTAGAGACGGGGGTGAAGGTTTGATCCCCATCTACAACTGTACACCTTGTGGGCCTAAGGCCAGTGTAACCACGTTGTATCCAGTTGAAACTAGTTGCCTTCGAGGAGTCTAACCCATGCTTTGTAGAATACTAAGGTGTTATGAGTACTATACCCATTCACTTATACAACTACAATTTCAAAGTCATAGTACCCATGGGACCCCCCTTATCCCACAAGAACAAGGGTTTACATAGCTAGGTTAGAATGCAGTCACAACTACTGCGGAGCGGGACAAACGGTGGCACATCAGCCACAAGATACAACTTTCCATGATGACATGTCCCTTACATGTTGTCGGTGGAGGTTAGACCCTCGCCCCCACCTCAAGAGGCGAAAAGCCCAACCACCCAAACAAGTGACCCCTCCTTGTACACTTGCAATTTAAAAGTTAAAGCCTGGAAGAGTAGACCTCTGCCGAACCTCCATTTAAAAAAAAAAAACTACAATTTCAAAGTTAAAACTCGGAAAGTACGCTTCGGCTGAACCATCATTAAAACAAAAAATTTATATTTTATTTTATGACCTATATTTTATTTGGTATTTATATTTTCAAAGACTTGTTTAAATATACCTGCATGCCAGTCATGGTTGTAGGTTCGCAACATCAAGCCAAGACCAGATAGAGCACAGTGGAGACTCGAGAGTCCGAGACTCGAGCTGTCATCCTTTCGTTTTTTCGCGACTGTCATAGATGTTGCAACGCATGCAGAAGGTGCCGAAG